>SNQJ01S0089743.1:0-33135 GCA_010110895.2 Picea sitchensis
TTCGTCTGTTCTTGGAGGAGTATTTGACTCTTTAATCCTTGTCAAGATCTCCTCTTCCAAGGAAGAGGAGATCCCAACATCTTCCAAGATCTGAGTGAGTAGTTCTAAGGTAAAAATCATTGTTAAATCATATTGCAAAAAGGGGTTCTTACAGCACCCAAATCAAAATAAAAGAAAAACTGAAAATCACACTTGCTGAAACACATGAAAACCTCTTCACAGTTGCAAAAATTGAAATTGCAGAAATGCAAATTGCAGAAATTGAAATCTACACTTGAAAAATGAAATTTGTGTAAATTGAAATTCACACTCTAGAGCTGGGAGGGAGAACATGTGGAGTCTCCACTCAAGTAGCTCCTATGACCCCTTACCAACACATGCAGACACACTTGTAGGAAATCAAACTAAACTTCAATCCATCGTGCTTCCCCGACAACGACACCAAAATGTTAGGTGGAAATATTTTCGTTTAATTCCGTTGTAGTATTTTCCCAACCATTTAATTTGTCAATCTGAGGTTCGTAGGATTATGAAACACACGCACTATATATGCAGGACTGAAGTAGAAGTAATCTAATTTAAATTGTTGAAATAAAACTAATCTAGGAAAGCATGAAATTGCATAAAGGAAAAACAATACAACATGTGAAGAGTTAACGACAAATAACATATGTGACCTCACATAATAAAGCTATCTTGAATTACATAACAATAATCAAATGACAATCATTAAAGCATAACAATGAAATAATATGAATCAAAGCTAAGAATCCCTGTCTCTTTCGAATCTTAATGACTACTCTAATTCTAATTACATCCTAATTGAATCCTCATGAAGAGAGAGAACTCTCTTTTAGTCCTTTGAATTAATCCTTCACATATTCCTTCACATTACAAAGATCACACATATTTGAGATATATATGAAAACATGTTGATTTTCTAACATTTAATCACAAATTCCTTTTAAATAATAAAATGAATAAAGTGGATAGCAATAAGGTGAAACCCAAGTATATTTATGGAAATGATATCATGAAAGGTTAATGGGGCGATGAAATGTGAAGAAGGATGAAGGGAAAGGTGGATGAGAATAGTACATTTCTGAGCCCCAATAATAGGCCACAAGAAGGGTAGCCAAGTGGTTACAAGTAGAAAGAGCATTAGAAATCCTCCAAGAAGGGGAAGAAGAAGTGGAAAGTGGGAAAGGATAATAATACGACAGTCGTTGCACATCAGTGAAAGGATCATAACAACCATTGTAACCATTTGAATATTGATGGGCACACTGAGGAAAAGTGTTGGAAACTACATCCAGAGTTGAACCCAAAGAACCACAAGAATGATGCAAAGAAAAAGAATCTTCTAGCCCCAGATTTGAGNGAGCAATCAAGTTGAAAGCAACTCCAATGTGAATGAGAATATCTTCTGAATATCAGTGTAGAAGGAGGTGACTATGAGTATCCTTCATCACCAGGAAGATAAGGACATGACTAGACTATTCCACATCAAGATACATATCAAGAAGACTAGGATAGATGCCCTATTCGACTATGCTTCATAGGATAATATCATAACAACAAATTTGGCCAGCAAGCTTAGACTGAAGGTTTAGATCATCCTATCCCATATCTATTGGGATGGGTAAACAAGGATGCGAATATCAAGATAACGAAACAATGTAAGATTAATTTTTTTGTAAGGGCTAATTTTATTGATGAAGTGGAATTAGACATAGTACCTCTTGATGTATGTGGAGAAGTGTTTGGAAGCCCCTACATGTATATGAGGGATGAAATATTCATGCAAAGAGACAACCGGTACATGATAATAAAGGATGGTAATTTCTACATCATCATCATGCATAAATTCAAGTCAAAGATCTCACTGGTAAGTGCCAACCAAGTCAAGAAGTTGATTAGTTCCAGTAAGAAACATTTTTTACTTTTCTTAAGATAAAATCAAACTAAGGATGAGTCAATAATAGTAAAGGAATACCTGGAGGGGCATACTAAAGAGAAGAAACATCAATTGAAGGAGTTTATATATGCATACAAAGGAGCGTTCTAGGATCCTAAAGGGATACCACTCAAGAGGGAAGTGGAGCATGAGATACAAATATTGCCAAACTCCCTATTGCCAAATATTGGGTTGTATAGATAGTTCATTCTGGAAGCAAATGAAGTGAAGAAGAAGTTGCAACAACTATTGGAGTAGGGTGTGATTTGACCAAGAACCTCACCTTGTGGGTCACCTATCATAATTGTGCCAAAGAAGGATGGGACTTGGAAAATGTGTATCAAATACAGAGCATTGAACAAGATTACACTAAAAAATCGGTACCCTCTGCCCAGGATCGATGACCTGTTAGATTAGTTGCAACATGAAAAATATTTCACGAATTTGGATCTCAAATCAAGATACCACCAAGTACATGTCAAGGAAGAACAAACCTGGAATACTTCCTTCAAGACAAGGAAAGGTTTGTATGAATGGTTGATCATGCCATTTGGTTTATGTAATGCACCATCTACATTTATGAGATTGATGAATGATGTATTACGCCCATATCTAGATTCATTTGTTATAATCTATTTGGATGATATATTAGTTTATAGTGCTACCTTGGAGGAGCACATCTCACATCTCATGCAAGTGTTAGATATTTTGAAGAAGCACCAATTTTTGGCTAACCTCAAGAAATGTGAGTTTGCTCAACAATATTTGGTGTATTTGGGGTATGTGAAAAGTGGAGGGGAGCTCAAGATACATCCCACGGACATGGAGGCCATCATGAAATGACCATTTCATACAAATGTCACTGAAGTTAGGAGTTTTGTTGGGGAAACACAGTATTTGCGGAAGTTCATAGCTTCATTTTAAGTAGTAGTTGCACCACGCCACACCATAACAATGAGTGGTAAGATTTTCCAGTGGGGGAAGAATCAATAGGAGGATTTTGATGACCTGAAAAGAAAGATTAGTTAAGCAACAGTTCTCGCATTGCCAAACTTGAAAAATCCTTTCAAAGTGGAGACAGATGCAAGTGGGTATGCCATGGGATCATTTTTTATGCAAGGAGGAAGGCTTGTATGGTATCATTCTAAAATATTTCATGGGGAAGTTCTCAACTACCTTACCAATGAAAAGGAACTCTATGGCTTGGTCCAAGTTGTCAAGAAGTGGAAGCACTATATGATGGGAAAGGAGACCATCATCCACATACATCACCAACCACTACAATATCTGTAGACCCAAGGTAAGCTACAACAAACTAGACATTACAAGTGGATGGGGATTTTACAACAATTTCATCTAGTCATCAAGTATAAGAAGGGTAGCACAAACAAGTTGGAAAACATACTTTCAAGGCCACCCACATATGAGATTAAAACTTTGGGAACTTTGTTGCACATGGAACATTTTACCCATGATGCATATAGAGTGGCATACACAATATTAAGTACCAAATATTTGCAAATATAATCACCACATGACAAGATACACAAAACAATATGGAAAATATATGTTTTTATTATGAAAACCCTTAAGGTAGGGTAACACCATTAACTATTTTTCCTTATGGAAGGAAATACTCCTCAATAAATCCTTTCTTGTTATAATAAAAATATTCTTCAATATGCTCATTATATTGTTCATTCTAAATAAGGAACCTTCTAGTAAGCTTTCTCACATTTGTTATGTTCACACCACTACAATATATCTAACTACCATAGTGGGCCTCATTTAAGAATACAGTGGATCTAGTCCACCTTACATTGAATGGCATCCAGTATTATCACTATGGAACCTTCATCCCCCCATTACCCCCCTAACTAAACTACATTCCATCCCCCTTAACATGTTTCATCCTCGAAACATGGGAAGAAACCATACAATATGACCGACTAAGAAATATCTCAAATTGGTACTAAGTACGAGCATCCATCCATCTTAATGGAAGATAAACATGATGTCCAATTATTGCTTTGCCACCCTAATCTTGATCCTTATCACGCCTTTTGTGCCATGGGATTGTTTCTCTATCCCGATATCGTCTTGTTGTGTTGGTATTTATCCATGCACCTCTTGATTGGTTTCCTTTCCGATGCCATGTTGGTCCATAATCGGTGTGTTGATGCTCACAACCCCACCTAGATGAATAGTATTTCTTTGTGTGGTGTGGATGGAGATATACATCAACATTAGCTCTCGATTCCGCTTGCTTGGACTTTTCAACATGTGGTTCCTTAAATTCTTCTTAATTTGTATGACCTTCTTGGTGCTTTTCTTCGAGTGCTTTTGTAGCCTCTGCTTATGATTCAACTTCAAATTTTGAAAGAACTTCTTTAGCTACCCCCATGGGTCCTTCTTTCTTACTAAGGGACATTTCCTTCAATTTAATTTTCTTTTTCTTGTACCAAAGTTTCACAAACTTATTTTCCACATTAATATTAATTATACCAGTTGTTTCCATCTAAGGATATCCAAGAATAATGTCCACATCATCCATATATATGGCATGAAAGTCAAAATGCAACACATATTTCCATTGTTATCTTCAAATATTTAAAAATTTGAATATCGTCGCCTTTAACCTATGTGCTTTAAATATTCTTTCTAGGTACTTGCAACATTTGAGCCAAATTAACATTGATAAAATTATGCAGGCAACTAGGGTTAATATAAATAATAACCTTCCCTTATTGAATACATATATGAACTTGTAATATAGAGTTTCCACATGAAAATAAACCCTTGATGCCTTCTCTATGCTAAATTTTGACATGAGACCACTTGTTTAAAAGTATTTTTTCATATGCTTCATCATAAATTTCCATCATCTTAGCAAAGTCCAATGATTGCCACCCTATGGCTGCAAATTCTTTGAATCCATAAGGTAACAAAACCTTCTAGCCCATTTTTCTATATTGACTTTCCAAATTCTATGAATTCTTCAATACTAGGGCCATAATATTTCCCATTAAAATACATCTTGCTAGGAATAAATCTTCAACAAAAAAATAGGGTTTAAAAATAACTTGTTGTGCAAATCRCATGGYTTTTTCCAGAAAAAACCYTGAAATATTGTTGATTTTWAAATGTTGATAAATTCACTTCCTAGACTCTRTTTCAGATTTTTTTGTTGTTTGRAATTAGGTATTTTTMTGAGAGGAATTCAAATATCTAATTGTTTTCTACAATTTTGATATGACCCAAAGGGACAATATATAGGGTTAAATGTATATGATATGACCCCAAGGGGGGAATATATGGGGATAAATGTACATGTAATGTGTAAATATTTATGTAATAGGGTCAACCTACTAGTAAAGGGGCCTCATGTGCATGTGTGAATAGGTATATATAGAGATAATGTATTAATTATTGTGGAGATGTGAATTGGGATGTATGAATGTATTTGGTTATGTGGAGGAGGTTCTCCTATTCTGTAAGGAGTTATTGTGTAACTTATCTATCTTGGAGTTGTGCTCCATGCTCACATTTTTGTACATGGTGTGTACTTTTGTTCTATTATGATATCTTAGGCATTTGGTTCATAACATTTGGTATCAGAGCATTGATCCTATGGTTTTTCTTCCTTAAACAAGTCATTTTGGAATTTTCTCTATAACTTGTTTTTGGGGACATTTCGGAAAGCAAAACTTGGAGGTTGTTTAGAAAACATGTCAGGGTACCTATGGTAATAATTTTATCTTATGGGTCATTATAATTTTGTAGATACACCATGTTATAGGCTGAGAAAAGTCTGACCCAACCACAAAGCAAGTGCTACAACTTGGGAATCCTACACCCAATGTCACCTTGATTTAGGTCCCGCACTTCAAGGGTGAATAGGTCACTCTAGGGAGGCGATCCCTATGACCCTAGAGGGATTGAGATGAAGATGGAGGAAAGTGGAAGTGAATCCTCTAGAGGTCAAGTCTAAGTGGAATGAAAGGTGGGAAGAGATGCCTTGTAAGTCAAGTGATTGTTTCCCCACAGGTATAGTACTTCTTTGGATGATTGTACCTACCCGAGACACAAGAAAATCCAACTTTCAATGATATATCTTAGTATGGATCAACAAGTTAAGCTTGTTGTCCCTAATTTATATGACATTTTATATCCGAAATTAAAGCATCTAAATCCGCATTAAAATATCTAAACTAGTTAAGTAAATCAACATCAATATTAGCAATAAATATAGGCTGAAAAATGGCACTTAAGAGGCAAGCGAAAATGATTGTTGTAAACATATATTTTCTGCAGAAAATTGCAGCCTTATGGCTGTAGCTTTCAGTCACTTATATCAGCAAATTACACCATCAAAATATGCCAACAGTTAGCTCAAAACATATTCCCTAGTTAGTAGAGTAAGTGAGCAAAATTTAGGAGCTAGTCTAGGGTTAGTTTAGGAGTTATGGATAGTAGTTTGTCTAGGTTAGATCAACAATAATGGTTGTAGGTTAGGGTTTGTAACAAAATAAAAGTAATGGGATATAGGGGATGCCCTATTAGGGGGAATACTCCTCTCAATGAGGCAAACAAACTTCAAGCAAGAAACCTTTCAAAAGATAAAAAATTGTGTTTCCCAGGGAAATGATTGTATATCTCCAATGAAAAAAAGTATGACTAGTTCCTTTAGTATTGGGTTAATGGAGTCAAATAAAAAAAGAGATAGAGAAGCTACCTCCTTGGGGGTGTAAGCCCTTTTACTTCCCAAGGAAATTTTCTCTAGATAGGGTTTAAGCTAAGAGGGTCTATTCCCTTATACTTCTCTTAGCAAACCCTTGTATAATCAATGAGATGAAGCCTAAAATGATGAAGACTATGGTGGGGGTGTATTCCCTTATACTTCCCACCTAGCTCCTAGAATAACAATACTTGACTTGAAAAAATGATAGCATAATAGTAAAAGACCATACCAAGATCAAGAGAAATGCCAAGATAATCCACCATAAGAGCTAGAAAACATCATCCAAGGCTAGCACTAGAATTCCATCAACCATTCATCAATAGATAACCATAAAAAAGAGATAAAAGAGAAAATATTTCCAAATATAGAGAAAATTTCAGATCAAGTCCTCTCACAATGAGGGACAATTATGTTAAAAATAAGATCTTATGATCTCTATTTATACAAAATGTAGCTAACATAGTTTGTCCACATACTTTAGGGTAAAACACAAGATTAGGGGTTACCAACCCTAATATTTCCCCTTTTACAAAATAATATTAAAAAATTCCTTTAAAATTTCACTTTTGCACAAATACAACCCTAATTTAGAAGGATGTCACCCATTTAGGGGAAGTTTTGGCATTAGGAGCAAGTCGTTGGTGTAGGAGGATGGTGTCTAGGCTTGCCAAATACATGTGTCAAGCATCCAAATGTCTTCCTTCAAGGTTAAGACCTCAAATCCCTAAAAATTTCCAAGTGCCAAAGCATATCATCTCACCACCATGCCCTAGCCCCCCACACATGACATCATGCTCAAAAAGAGGACATTTTTCCCCTCTTGGGAAAATTGTTTTGCAAGTGAGGGCTAGGCTATGTCGTCCAAGTCATCATCAAGGACTTCCAAGTCTGATATTTCTCATCTGGCATGTTGATACCTAAGTCTGCACCCGTTCCCTCCTTGCCTCTTTTCCCTATGCCTTCATCAAAATTATTTCTCTTCTGGTTGGTTAAGTCGGTTTCCCTCTCTAAATGACTTGTTTTTTTATCATTATCTTTCTTGATTGATTCTTTGCACAAATTGTTTCTGTTTTCTTGAAGGATAATTGCATATCGTGATTTGGTTTGAAATACTTGTCATCATGTTTTCCATTGATTGATCGTGCAACAGGTCCACCGAGTCTTTTGTGTGCGCATGAGACATATAGGACCACCAAGTCCTTTGTATCTACAATAAGCTTCCACAGGGAACAACTATGAACAAAACACAACAATTCAGAGCAGTCATTTTTGGGTATAGGTTGTGAAAATAGACAGGTTAAATTTCAATGGTGGAGATCCAACATGTCGATCAGATCAATGACTCTCATACATTCGGGATTCTAGAACATGTGCGAGGTTTAGTCGCAAAGTTAAGCATAAACCACTCTGGGACTTTGGCGCTGAAACGTTTTAGCTCGTCTTTGTCAAAAAATATCGAACGCCGAACATCACATCACTTCGGAAATCAACCATCCAAGAGATCTCCACCCTTAGCACTCAAAAACTCTTGAATGTCAAAATTTTGGAGCCACATGGAATTCATCAGTGGAGATACATAGCGTTCATCTACCACTGAAACATAGAATTCATCCATGGTGACACGTGGAATCCATCGGTCATCAACACGTGGCACTCTTTTTGAGCATTTTCAGCACGCCATTTGCCCCATTCCAGGTGACACATGTCACCCTTCTTTTCATGACACATCATCGATTTTGATGTCACATCTGCCACGTCACTCTAAGGAAATTTCCTCCAGGACATTTTGATCAAGATTTAACACAGTTTCCAAAAGCGCCGAAGTCTCGAAGTGCCTAAGTTCCTTTCATGCAAGTCCTTCCTTAAGACGACACGTGGCACGTGCCACCTGGAAATCGGTCATGATGATGACACATGGCATTCATTTCAGACATTTCTGGTACAACATCTGCTCCATTCCAGGTGACATGTGTCATCCTTATTTCTATGACACATCAGTAATTCACATCACGTTGCCACGTCAACTTTGGGAGATTGTCCTCTAGGATATTTCTATCAAGAGCAGGTGCAGTCTCCCAAAGTCCCAAACACCGAACTCCTTAAGTATTTAATGGTAAATATGTCTTAATCATGAATCTATTAGCAATAAACATGAATTAATGACTCCTAGAGATGGTCATTTCGGGAGATTCCAACCCAGAGTGAACACAAATAGCCGAAGTGCCGAAGCGTCAAAGAGTCAGAGACGTGTGACACTCTTCTATCATGACACGTGGAATCCATCAGTTGAGACACATGTCATTCATCAGTTGAGACACGTGACACTTATTTTAAGCACATTTGGGGGTGGCATCTATACCATTTCAAGTGACACGTGTCACCATCCTTTCAGTGACATGTCAACAATGTGACGTCAGGCCGCCACGTCAGATTCAAGGGATCATCCTCCGGGAGATTTCCAAGCATAACATTCAAAAAGAAAAACTCCTAAACCCCGAAGAGCCAAAGTCCCGAAGTCCTTAAATGATGAATGTTAAAGTAATCTCAGGTTAATAAGTAATAAATGTTGTATAATGACTTCGGGAGTTCGGTCCTTCGGAGGATATGTATACTTTGTGCTCCGAAGTCCCCGAACACTGGAGTTATGAAGTGGCTCACCCATGTTTATTGCACATTTTGAAATGTTTAAAAAGGGGCGCCAAACTAGAATTGGGGAAACTACACATCCAGACTGCAAAAAGAATATTAAAGACTCCAGAAAACACTAGATGACTTGCTTCTTTCCTCAAGGGGATAAGTAGGGTAAAAAAAATGACCACATATTTAGTTATCTACAGTGGCCTCCAACAACGTGCATGCATGGTCGTGCTCAATCCATAAATCGGTTATGTCACTCCTAGTAATTTTCTGTCAAATCTTAGTTCATTCCAGCGCATGCATGAGTCCAGTTTCATTGCTAGTAGCAGTTTTTAATTGTTTAGTTCAAGACTCTTTTAGTTTAAAGCATAATAAGTGGTATTTTTTGTGTGATAAGAACCACTCCTTTTTTATTAAGTCAAGCTTGGAGTATTCATTAACATACTCCAGCAGTGTGTTTTAGTTAAGTTAATAATTTTCTTTACAACTGATGTGTAGAGAGAAACCTCAGTTCCACATTGATCGAGGGCCTCCGCATTTGTGATAAATAGGAATTCTTTGTATGTTAGAAGGTTTCGACTTTTTGTAGAAAAATATCGATACAACAATTGGTTGGACCCATTCTACGCATGGATTAAATATCTCTACCTGGTGAAGATACTATTGATGACAGTGTGTTTGTGTCCAAATCCGTATGAGTTTCTTATCTTGAATACAATTTTGATTTGTGTGAAGTATGTTTCTTTACCTTCAACTATTGTATAACTTGTCTTTATTAATATGCATCCTGTGGGAATAATTGTGTTTTTGGTACATGTTTAATGCTTGAAATGACATTTTACGACTTAAACTTCTGGCAGCAGATTGTTCATTGAATGGTTTGTTGTTTTTCTTTGTTTCTTACCTTTACCATGTCACTTGCCTGTCCTTAATGTGACACCAGCCAAGGAGGACCCTCATCCATGTCATTTGGCCAACCAATCTATGCTCATGTCATGGCAAACCAACCCTCTAACTGACCCATAAAAAAAAAACCAACCATTCATAACTTGAGGTGGCCTAGCTATGCCATAAATAAGTCAAGTGTAGACTTTAGGACCAACACAACATGTGGGCCCCTGGAATCCAACTTGTGGGATTGTATCCCCATGGAAGCCCAATCTAGGCTTGTTCTCCCAAAATTGTCCACCAACTAGGTCCTACAAAGACAAATGAGCATGCCCTCCAAGGATCTCAAGCCATAACATCATGATAAGTGAATCCAATCAGTAAATAATCCATCTAAGCATGTGCATCAAAGATCACTATCTCAAACAATTAACATCTCAAAGACACAATGCGACTTGTCAAGCTTGAATATGGTGGGGTTGACAAGGTGTCCTATTGGGTAGATCTTTCCCTGGGTCAAGGAGAGTTTCCAAGAGATCCCTCCCTAAGCCATGTAAAGTGGATGAAGTCGTTGGGATCAAGACTCAATGGGCATAGGACTCATGACATACAAGGGGTCATAGTGTCTCATTTATGGGTGTCTTTGTAGAGGGTGTGTGGTACCTTCATCCACAATGCATTTTTTCCAAGCCCATCAATTTCCTTTTATCTTTCTTTCTTTATTTTATTTCAATATATCATAAGGAGAGGTTGAAGGTCACTACCCTGGCGTGGTGACCAGATGATGGAAATGTCACCCACAAACACCTAATGGAGATGAGAAGGTGGCCTTGTGATTAGACCCCCTTTCTCTCAACCATGCAACTGAGAGACATTACCCTAATTTGGTGACCAGATGATGGTAATGTCATACCACTAGATATTCATGGACGTGATAGGTTGGCTCATGATGAGACCTCATATCCTTCAACTAACCTTTTAAGCATTATTTATTATATTGTGGGTCACCTTTACTCAAAGATAAGTGTTTCATTGCTTTCTTGGGTGATCCCTGAGAGAAACATCTGGAATTTTTATACAAGGATTTTATCTTTTACCCAACAATAACCCCTCTGGGCCTTGAGCCCCTTCTTCCCATAGAATGAGGGACAACCCCTTCTTGGGTCAATACACCCTAAAATCCCAAGAGATAAGGAAATGGAGGGGGATAATGATGGAAAGTGGTAAGCATGGTCGAGAATGATATGATGGCTCATTAAGGGAGTTCCCAGTAGCAAACCCATCCCCAAGGAAAACCACTTACTAGGGCACAATTTCAACCACCAAGGTGAAGCCGGAAAAAAGGAATAATGTCCAAGCATATATCATGAAATATAGAGTGATCTAAGATACAATATAATAAAATAGCTTAAATATTGAAATGATGCTTAGCATAATACTAACTTGTACCTCATGGAGCAAGGCCCACTTCCTCCCGAAAGCCAGCTGGTGTGGTGGATGCCATCTACAAAACTGTGACCATTTGTGGTGGTGAGTGAGTTTTTCATCTATGCAAAAGGGTATTGTTGGTCATGTAGTCTCTCGACACTTCATATCTACAACCTAAGGGCCTTGAGACAATATCCTTAGTTATCCACAAAATGGGGATAACATCTGGCTCCTACTTGGGTACATGTTCTCGTCATAGAGTGCATGAGAACCACAACAACTCCTAGTAGACATGTTCCTGCAAGGAAACATCAAATTGTCAAGTGTAGGATGGCCTACTTGTCCTTTTTCTCATATGATCATAATCAAAACCAACTAAGCTAGAAAAATAAAATTTTGACATTTTTTCAAAAAATTCTAGTTTAAGCATGAAACCAATATGAAAGTAAAGAAAAATGATGTCAGGTGCAAATGCAGGGAATCAATATCACATGCTAGATGATGTCAGCTGAAGTCATACAACCAGTGCAACAATTCAATCTTCTCATCAAAGTATATCCCCATGTGCTTAATCATATAATACAACAAATACAAGTCAAGAACATAATAATCATGAGTATGAACACACATATAATCGATCATGAAACAAAACTCATGAAGATGGGCAGGAGGGAGGAAATCCTGCTGGAAAGAGAAACCATTAGCCCGATGATCCTGCCTGAAAGTGTAGCCACACTACTGATCAATTCATCTCTGAAGAGGGATACTATATGTAGGCGAAGGCTCATCTTCATCTGCACATGAAGACTCGCTGCTTGTCGAGGACTAAGAGGAGATGAAAGATCGGAATAATATTGCATAGTCTCTTGGAGAAGAGGGTAAGAGGTAAGGAACATCTCAGGTGTAGAGAGACACCACATTTTCCCCTAGGAATTTGCATGAAAATATCTAAGATGAAAATACTTCTGCTTTGAAGAATGAAACTTGGATTACTCTGAAGTGGCCACGTCCTGATATTCCCCGAAATCTGAGCACAATGGCTAAGAATACTCATAAATCAAATATGCATACTCAAAAGGGTATGTACCAAAGGATGATTGAGGATCACTCTTAGTATGTTGTGACAAGTCATCCTTGAAGGGGAGAAACAAATATACAACCATATCATCACCAGGTTGCCATGCATTTGAATCATATATGTATGAGGACCACTCCTCTGATGATGAAAATTCAACCCCCTCTACCTAAGAGCCACCCTAAATGTCATAAATGGGATCTCTATCAATATTTAAACAACTCATGTCCCATATACGTCTTCCAGCCTATATGAAGTCATCAATGTGTAGATCGATCATGTCAGAGAGGTCTTGCACATGATCATTTGTATCATCGAGGCTAATTGTCTCTTCATCTTCGTGTGCAGGAGGAGGACAAGTTTGAACAACCTCATGTTCATTAAGTAGGAGCAAAGAAAATGATGCCTCATCATGTTGCGCTTCATCAAGATTGTTTTTTCTCTTCATGGGTATGTTCCTCCATCACCTCTTCATCACACGAGGCTTGATTCTTAATGCAGAGTGTTTCATGTGCCCTTTCTCAAAAATATTTTTTGCATCCAAAGGTTTCTCTAACACATCTTCACTTCCAAAGTCACAGAATAAGGTGTCATCAAGATATTCAAAAGGATTATCACTTATTATGTTCTCTTCTTGATGTGTAGGAGGAACAAAGGTCTAGCTGACTTTATCAAATCTCACATCTAGATCTTCTTCAAGATTTTCTTCATCTGTTGTCTCATCATAGATCAGAAAACCTTCTCGACAAAGAGTGTGTTTGAGCTCTTGGAAAGCATCTTGCAAAATTTGAGTAGCTGGTCGATATTGCCTGAGAAATTATTCAACAAGCTTTGTAGAAGAAGGGATACTCTTTGGATCACATGAGTGTGCAAGACAATCCCTTTGACTTGATTCCAATGAATACATGAAAAGTTTCATCAGCACATCTTCATGTAGCACATTTAAGCTTGAAACATACTTCATATAATTCATGACATGGGTGATTGTTAGATCTAGATCACTATCAAACTTGGGACAATTTTCCCTCCATTCCATTGGGAAATGGTTTGGATATCCAGGGATATCCTGAACATCAAATGATGGATAAACCTTATGGAATTACCATGGTAAGTCCCGTGAGTCCATGGTTCCATTACTTAGGGTAATACCTCAATGGAGTCACCATATGAGCTTCAAGATTAGATCATCAAGGAAGGTTAAAAAGGAACGTCCCTTGGGTGGAGTCGTCAGGAAAGTTAAGGAAAAGGCTTTGGGATAGCTTGCCAAAGTGTCATTAGGGTTTCGAAGAGGATTCAAAATCCTCCCCAGAAATGGTGCCAAAATTTTATAGCACAAGTTGTAGGTTGGGAAAATCCCGACCCAACCACAAAGCAAGTGCTACAACTTGGGAATCCTACACCCAATGTCACCTCGATGTAGGTCCTGCACTTCAAGGGTGAGTAGGTCACTCTAGGGAGGCGATCCCAGTGACCCTAGGGGGATTGATATGGAGATGGAGGGAAGTGGAAGTGAAACCCCTAGACATCAAGTCTAAGTGGAATGAAAGGTGGGAAGAGATGCCTTGTAATTCAAGTGATTTTTTCCCCACAGGTATAGTACTTCTCTAGATGATTGTACCTGCTCGAGAAACAAGAAAATACAACTTGCAATGATATATGTTAGTATGGATCAGAAAGTTAAGGTTGTTGTCCCTAATTTACAGCAGTAGATGACAATTTATATCAACAAGTAAAGCATCCAAATAAGCATTAAAATATCTAAACTAGTTAAGTAAATCAACATCAAGATTAGCAATAAATATAGGCTAAAACATGGCACTTAAGAGGCAAGAGAAAATGGCGGTTGTAAATATATATTTTCTGCAGAAAATTGCAGCCTTATGGCTGTAGATTTCATTCACTTATATCAGAAAATTACACCATCAAAATATTCCAACAATTAGCTCAAAATATGTGCCCTAGTTAGTAGAGTAAGTCACCAAAATTTAGGAGCTAGTCTAGGGTTAGTTTAGGAGTTATGGCTAGTAGTTTGTCTAGGTTAGATCATCCCTAATGGCTGTAGGTTAGGGTTTGTAAAAAAAATAAAAGTAATGGGAGAGAGGGGGCGCCCTAGTAGGGGAAGACTCCTCTCAATGAGGCAAACAAACTTCAAGCAAGAAACCTTTCAAAAGATCAAAAATTGTGTTTCCCAAGGCAATGATTTTATATCTCCAATGAAACAAAAGTATGACTAGTGATTTTACTATTTGGTTAATGGATTCAAATAAACAAAGAGCTAGAGAAGCTACCTCCTTGGCGGTGTAATCCCTTTTACTTCCCAAGGAAAGTTTCTCTAGCTAGGTTTTAAGCTAAGAGGGTGTATGCCCTTATACTTTTCTTAGAAAACCTTTGTATAATCAATGAGATGAAGCATAAAATGATGAAGACTATGTGGGGGTGTATTCCCTTATACTTCCCAGCTAGCTCCTAGCATAACAATACTTGACTTGAAAAAATGATAGCATAATAGTAAAAGACCATACCAAGATCAAGAGAAATGCCAAGATAATCCACCATAAGAGATAGAAAACATCCTCCAAGGCTAGCACTAGACTTCAATCAACCATTCATAAATAGATATCCATAAACAATATCCAAAAGAGACAATCTTGCCAAATATAGAGAAAATTTCAGATCAAGTGCTCTCACAATGAGGGAGAGTTATGTTAAAAATGAGATCTTATGATCTCTATTTATACAAAATGTAGCTAACATAGTTTGTCCACATACTTTAGGGTAAAACACAATATTATGGGTTAAAAACCCTAATCTTTACCCTTTTACAAAATAATATTAAACAATTCCTTTAAAATTTCACTTTTGCACCAAAAACAAAACCTAATTTAGAAGGACGTCACCCCTTTAGGGGACATTTTGGCATTAGGAGCAAGTTCTTGGTGTAGGAGGAGGGTGTCTAGGTTTTCCAAAGCCATGTGTCAAGAATCCAAATGTCTTCCTTCAAGTTCAAGACCTCAAATCCATCAAAACGTCCAAGTTCAAAAGAATATCATCTCACCACCATGCCCTATCCCCCCACACATGACGTCATGCTAAAAAAGAGGATGTTTTTCCCCTCCCGCGAAAATAATTTGGCAAGTGAGGGTTGGGTTATGTCGTCCAAGTCATCATCAAGGCCTTCCAATTTTGATATTTCTCATCTGGCATGCGGGCCCCTGGCATCCAACCTATGGGCTTGTAGCCCCATGGAATCCCAAGCTAGTCTTGTTCTCTCAAAATTGTCCACCAACTAGGTCTTGCAAAGACAAATGAGCATGCCCTCTAAGTATCTCAAGTCATAACATCATGATAAGTGAATCTAATCAATAAATAATCCATCTAAGCATGTGCATCAAATATCACTATATCTAACAATTAACAACTCACAAACATTATGTGACTTGTCAAGCTTGAATATGAGAGGGTTGACGAGGTGTCCTATTGGGTAGATCTTTCCCTAGGTCAAGGAGGGTTTCCAATAGATACCTCTCTAAGCCATGTAAAGTGGATGAAGTGGTTGGGGTCAAGACTCAATGGAAATAGGGATCATGACATACAAGGGGTCGTAGTGTCTCATTCATGGGTGCCTTTGTAGAGGGTGTGTGGTACCTTCATCTGCAATGCACTTTTTCCAAGCCCATCAATTGCCTTTTATCTTTCTTTCTTTATTTTCTATCAATATAGCATAAGGAGAGGTTGAAGGTCACTTCCCTGGCGTGGTGACCAGATGATGTCAATGTCACCCAAAAACACCTAATGTAAATGAGAAGGTTGCCTCGTGATGAGGTCCCCTTTCTCTTAGCCATGCAATTGAGAGCCATTACCCTGGTTTGGTGACCAGATAATGGTAATGTCATACCACTAGATATTCATGGACATGATAGGTCGGCTCATGATGAGACCTCATATCCTTCAACTAACCTTTTAAGCATTCTTTATTATATTGTGGGTCCCATTTACTCAAATATAAGCATTTCATTTCTTTCTTGGGTGATCTCTGAGAGAAAAATATGGAAGTTTTATACAAGGCTTTTATATTTTACCCAACATCAACCCCTCTGGGACTTCATATCCTTCTTCCCATAGAATGAGGGACAACCCCTTCTTGGGTCAATACACCCTAAAATCCCAGGAGATAAGGAAATGGAGGGGAATAATGATGGAAAGTGGTAAGTATGGTTGGGAATGGTACGATGGCTCATTAAGGGAGTTCCCAGTAGCAAAACCATCCCCAAGGAAAACCACTTACTAGGGTACAATGTCAACCACCAAAGTGAAGTAGGGAAAAAGGCATAATGTCAAAGCATATATCATGAAATCTAGAGAAATATAAGATATAAAATAATCAAATGGCTTAAATATTGAAATTATGCTCAGCATAATACTGACTTGTACCTCATGGATCAAGGCCCACTGCCTTCCGGAAGCCAGCTAATGTGGTGTATGCCATCTGCTGAATTGTGACCATCTGTGGTGGTGAGTGGATTTTCCATCTGTGCAAAAGGGTATTGTTGGTCATGTAGTCTCTCAGCACTCCATATCTGCAACTTGGGGTTCTCGAGACATAATATCCTTAGTTATCCACAAAATGGGGCTAACACACCCTTTGGAAGATAGGGTTTTTTACTAGTCCTATAACTAGTCTCAAACAAGTGTTCCTGGTAAAAAAATAATATCTCCTTCATAGAGGATCCATATTCAATAAGACTACTTGCATTGGAAATAAGACCTTTTTTAGTATTTTGAGTGCAAATTTCAGAATATGGTATTGAAAATTGGGTGCGTGCCATTCTGTACAAGTTCACTCTCCCACAGAGGAAAAAAATCAGTAAGGTTTTCTAAAGTTACCCTAAATTTCACTTGGCACGTCCAATTTAGGTCAGACCTATGGAATTAAAGATATGACATTTCAGAGTACTACAGGTCGAAATTTTAGACTCATAAGGGATTAGAAGGAAGGTTGACCAGAAGGACAGACTCCAAATCATGGTTTCAAAAGTATGTTCAGTTTAAATTATCATAACTTTTGATTGGGATGTTTGATTGAGCTGATTCAAAATCCATTGGAAAGAGAAACATATAATATTATATTGGAACAAATATTATAACTATTTGATATCATTATCCTTAATATATTGAGGTTGTAAGTTTAGGTTTCGGTTAGACCTCCATTAATAATCAATGGCAATACCAAGCTTTAGAGATGAAGATAAATGTGAAATCAATTCTGAGGAATGGTTGAAGATGATAAAGAAAAATAATTTGAGTCCTTTGAAGGTAGGATCGTACTTGAGGGGTGAATCTTTTAAGTGGTGAGATATCCTTGATGAAGGCACTAAAATCTCCCTCGCATGGGAATTTGTTTGAAAATCTTCTCAAATAAATGGATCAAGGATACAAAAAGGGCGGAGATGTATAAAATTCAAGAGAAGTTAAAAGAAGCAAAAGAAGAGATCAAGAAGAAGTTTGATGAGCTATCTAAGATACAAGACCTTAAGGAAGCACTTGTTAAAGAAGTTCATAAATTAAAACAAGAAAAGTTTATAAAAGGAAAGTGGGAAAAGGATGAAGCAAGGGAATAATTGAAAAAGAAAGATGAAGAAATATGTAGACTATGAAACCATAATAAAAAAATATTGGATGAGGTTAAGAGATTGAAAGAAGAAAAGAAGAATGATCAAAATAAAGAAGAAACGAGGATCTTGGATGAATAATCTACCAAAATATTTGCAATAAGGTTGAGGAATCCCTAAATACTGAGGTAAAATAAAAAATGCAACGCAAAATTGAAGAATGGAGTTAGAATTTGATAAATGGGGTGACATTGCATCTCCAAAAGGAGAAAGAAGACAAGATTCAATAAGGTCACCAGAAGATAATTGAAAAATTTGAACTTCATCTAGAGGATGTACATGCCAAATATGATGATATTATCTCCAAGGCTAGAGTAATAAAAGACCAAGCAAAGAGGATAGAGGATTCCATTGTCTATAAAAAGAAGATAGATGAAATGAATGTGCAAAATGAAGAAAAAACGTTAAATGTAAAACCATATCCATGTAAAAATTTAATGACAAAATCAACATGCACAAATCTTGTCATACACTTAGGAACCTAGAGATAACTGTCATCTATGAACTCTGAGATGCATTAAAACCACATTCATAAATTGTCATAAGCAGAAATAAACATTGATAAGCACTTTTGCAGTGGAATAAACACAATGAACATTAATCACACATCCATGTAATCCTTAGAAATTTAGGCAACCAACCAGGGAAACCCCAATGTGGGGAAACCCAGAGAGAGAGAGAGAGAGAGAGAGAGAGAGAGAGAGATTTTATTATCTTCAAGAAAGCTATAAATAAAAGAAGTTTACATTTACAACCAAGACAAAACCACTTACAACACCCAAAAAGTCCCACAAAAAATCTTCCTTGAAAATCATGCCAAGTTTGTACTGTTGTATGACCCACCCAGAAAACAACACCTCAAAGTTTGTGCCCTCAATCTGTTGTACGCCATGATCTGTACGACCCTTTTCTACGACAAAGAATGCTCAAAACATACTCGATATTCATGCCCACAAAATGCCTAAAAAATTGTTCCCTCCTCCATGTTGTACAAATTGTACGAATTCGTACAGTCCGGCCTCCCACACAACAATAATTTCCAACACTCACAATTTTTTTTCCTTGGGAAATGTGCCCAATCTCTCTTGAAAAATGCACCCATATTGCTGCCCTTTTCTCTTCTCCTCAAATCTCTCTTGGAAATCTCTCAATTTCTTCTTCTCATTATCTTGCACACTACCCAATGCATTCTCTTATAATTCGAAAGTGACCTTTCACATTCCAAGTGTATTTTCACCTTCCCCATCCCTAAATCCAATGGCCAAGATCTAATCTTCCCTTTACATGATCAAGGGACATGATTCATTCCCTCCAAAATAAATCACTTAAAATATTAAATTACAAATTCACTTTATAACATAAGTGCACTCTATGAATTATAGTCACTTTAATATTAGAAGGTACACTTAATAAAAAATCACTTTAATAAAAGAACCACTTTATTACAACTTTATAAAAACCCATTACAAAGTCAAGTGTCTAGTAGTGCAAATATAAGGCTACTTCTGCCTACAAGACCAAACATGCAAAGTACCTCCTGAGTTATAAAAGTTAACATTCCCTCTTAGCGACAGATGTACTCGCTTCCATCACCATCATCTGGTCCCATCACATTGTTCGCAGTAGGAGCTCCCTCTGAACTTAGAGCCAACCTCAAAACTTGCATAGAACTCAAAACAGAAGACCTCTTCCTGACATCTACCCTAAACCCTGAGATCCTAGGAGAATCCACTCAACCCTGAGCTTCTATTCGATCACACCAGTTGAGCCTCCTTCCGGTGCTCAGAAGAGATTCCCTTTATTCCCTTGGAATGCAATACTGAATCATAACCTGAAGGTTGTCCTCACAACATGTACAACCTATCCATCCGATCACCAATTAGTTGTGGTTCAACCAAATCCACTTCCTTTCTGTAGATAAATACATGTCCCCTCTTGAACAATGTACAATATCCATCATCCTCCAAGGAAGTTACTGAGAGCAAGTTAACCCTCAACCCTAGAACAAAGATAATTCCATCAACCTCCAGGATTCCTTCATACTTGAGTCAGAGTCTAACCCTTCCAACTCCCCGTACAATTTGTGACATACCTCCTTCACTCACCATCAACTGGTCATGACCTGTCTCTGTGATAATAAGGAATACTCATCAGATTCGCGTCATGTGACAAGAGGATCCATTGTCAACAATCCACCTGTTATCACCCCCAAATCATCCACTACCGACACTGGATACTAGAGTGACCAAAGAAAAGTCCTTATCAAACTTGGATGAAAATTCATCCATAGCAGTTGTAGCAGTTGTATTAGGCCCCTCCTATTCTTTCTTCTTGTTTTTCTTCTCAATACATTGAGAAGCAAGGTGACCCAACTGGTTACAAAAGTAACATATGACTTTACTCAAGTCCCTCCCGAAATTTCCTTTTTTCTTCCCCTTTCCCTTTGGAACAAGAGAAACATTCTCTTCATCAGGTCCATCTCCCTTCTATCCACTGCTCTAAGATCCTTCCCGGATCTCCTACTGAGTGAAATCATCCCACGGTCTTCTCTAATATGGAAGATACTCACGACCCACCACACACTTCATGAAGACTTCCCATTCCTTGGTGAAGCCTTTCGAGGCTATCCTCACCAACTCTGAATATGAAATGACCTCCCCAACTGCAGCCAAATCATACTTCACTTGAGATACATGGGTAAGATAAGAAGACACACTCTCCCCATTACCCATCTTAGTATCATGCATTTTATATTTCAAGTCCATCTTTCGGTTTTCATTCTTCACCCCGTACAAGTTTTTCAGTGCATCCCACATCTCTTTGGTTGTCTTCTTCTCAGCCGAGTGAGGGATAAGGTGGTCCTTCACCCCATCCAGAATAATCCTCTGAGCTTTGGCCTCCTTTACCTCATGTAAATCCAAATCTATAGGGTTTGTTAATGGACCAACAACTATGGTGCTAACAAAGCTCCAAATCTTGTTCTCCCTGAGAATAGTCGACATCCTGACTTTCCATTGCAAATAGTTGGAAATCCCATCCAACCAATCCTCATACCTGATGCAAACAACCATCTCCTAGTCAACTATTCAATGGAAAATAATCAATCAAGTTTCCCCCCTCCAAATATTTCCCAAAAATAACACTGCTCACCGTCACTCAGAGCTTTAATGAAAAACTCAGCATGTACAAATTTTGTCATACACTTAGCAACCTAGAGATAAATGTCATCTATGAACTCTGTGATGCATTAAACCCACATTCAGAAATTGTCATAAGAATAAATACACATTGCTTAGCACTTTTGCAGTGGAATAAACACAATGAACAACAATCACACATCCATGTAATACTCATAAATTTAGGCAACCAAAGAGGGAAAACCCCAATGTGGAGAAACCCAAAGAGAGAGAGAGAGATTTTATTAGCTTCAGGAAATTTATAACAGCAACAAGTTTACATTTACAACAAAGATAAAACAACTTACAACACCCAAACAGTCCCACCAAAAATATGCCTTGAAAATTGTGCCAATTTTGACTATTGTACGACCCACCAAGAAAACAACACCTCAAAATTTGTGCCCTTGATCTATTGTATGCCTTGATATGTACGACCCTTTTTTGTAGAAAAGAATGCTCAAAAGAACCTCGATTTCCATGCCAACAAACTACCTAAAAAATTGTGCCCTCCTCTCTATTGTACGGATTGTACAGATCCGTATAGTATGGCCTCCCACACAACAATTTTCATCACTCACAAAACATAGTTTTTCCTTGGGAAATGTGCCCAATCTCTCTTGAAAAATGCACCCAGCTTGTTTCCATTTCCTCTTCTCCTCAAATCTCTCTCAAAAATCTCTCAATCTCTTCTTCTCATTGTCTTGCACACTACCCAATGCATTCTCTTATCATTCGAAAGTGACCTTTCACCTTCCAAGTGTCTTTTCACCTTCCCCATCCCTAAATCCAATGGCCAAGATCTAAGTTTTCCTTTACATGATCAAGGGACACGATTCATTCCTTCCAAATAAATCAATTAAAATATTAAAGTACAAATTCACTTTATAACATAAGTGCACTTTACGAAATAAAGTCACTTTAATATTAGAAGGTACACTTAATAAAAATTCACTTTAATAAAAGAGCCACTTTATTACAAATTTATAAAAACCCATTACAAAGTCAAGTGTCTAGTAGTGCAAATATAAGGCTACTTTTGCATACAAGACAAAACATGCGGAGTACCTCTCGAGCTATAAAATCTAACAATCGACACCCTCATTATCAAGAAATATTTCAATGAAGAAAAGAAGATCAATACCAACATTATCAAGGAAGAATATGGAATACTCATCAATATTCATGGAATAGGGCATCACAAAACCATCTTTCAACAAGATATTATCCTAGACCAACATCTACTATAAATGGGAGAAGCTTCATCAACAATACATGGAATCAAGGGAAAGAAAATTATGCAACAACTAGCCACCTAGGATTATGATTGAAAAGAATTGATTTTGGATGAATGAATCATCATCATTGGAAAGAAGAAAAAAGTAACGTAATAAAATCATATTACTTTGTTTCATCACATGTGAAGCCTTTAATTGCAAAGCTTTGCGGAGAAAGCTTTTTGAAGGTGGATATTATGTTATGACCCAAAGGGGCAATATATAAGGTTAAATGTATATGATATGATCCCAAGGGGTGAATATATGTGGCTAAATGTACATGTAATGTGTAAATATATATGTAATAGGGTTGGTATAATAGTAAAGGGGCCTCATGTGCAGGTGTGAATATGTATATATAGAGATCATGCATTCTTTATTGTGGAGATGTGAATTGGGATGTATAAATGTATTCAGTTATTTGGAGGAGGTTATGTTATTCGTTAAGGAGTTATTTTGTAACTTATCTATCTTGGAGTTGTGCTTCGTGCTCACATTGATGTACATGGTGTGTACTTTTGTTCTATTATGTTATTTTAAGCATTTGGTTACAGATGAATAAGGAAAGACTATAGGGTCCTAGTAAGAAGATCAAGGCTTTGTGGTATGGCCCTTTCAAGATACTAAAGAAGATGGGAGATAAATCCTATAGATTCAATATACCCCCACACATGCGCAATTAATCATTAGTTAATGTGGAGAATTTGAAACTCCATGAGCATTCCATGTTGGATTAGGAGGATGAGTAGGACCTACCTACCATAGAGGACTTAGCACTAGATGCTCAAGCAGAGTTGGTAGAAGACACAATTTTGTAGAAGAAGTATAGAACTACAAGACAGAGGAAACATGACCATTGGAAGATTGGGTTGAAAGGACAACTTCCAGGAAAAGCAAATTGGTACTCTAGGGAGAAGGTAGAGGAAAGTTTTCCTCACCACATTCAATAAATCTTTTTGGCACCAAAATCCTCCCTAAATGGGGAGGTATGATCCCAAATTAGATCATAATATTGTGGTTCATCTATCTTGATGATTTCATAGTGGAAACAATTGGAGGAATCAACTTGCAAGGTCATTTTAGTGTGAGGTCCCAGTTTGGAAAATTGGGGTTCGGAACCTTCCGAATCCATTTTGAGGAATTAAATGACATTTTTTGGGGTTCTAGTGTTCAAAACCTATGCACACACGCTTGATGGTGTTCTACACTACAAGGTCGTTCTAACGGTGCAAACCATGCCTCAAACATAACTCGTACGCGAAATTTATGCATCCTACAAGTTGACCAACCTTGTTGACCACCTTGGTACAAGTGGATGCCACGACACCCCCCCTGCCCACCTTTCTCAATCATATGGGTTTATCCATGTGTGTACTTTAGAGAATATTCTATAAGGTATAAAACTTATCACTAATTGAGGGTTGAGGAATTCAAAACCCTACCCCTAGATGTCTACCAGGCTATGTTAAATATCGGGCCGCTAGGAGGAAAAGGAGTTCCATTCTTTAGCATTGTATTTGTTCCATAGTTGAGCAGAGAACCTAGGAGTGTTATTTTGAGAGCATAAAAAAGGAGAAGATATTTTATAGCAGCCATGCATGCCACAATGTCAAAGGAAACTCTAGAGAGAGAGTGCTTCTTTCTTTGTACTTGCATTTGAAGAAAAGAGAGCAGAGCGACCTCACCTTCTAGTTGGGTTTTCTCTCATATTGGGTTTCCCAAGTTATATCTTTTGTTTATTTGTGGATGGTGTGTGAGTATTTATTTATGTTCTCTATTTTTTTCATTTCATATATTCCATAAATTTTAAGCATAAAACCAATAATTAAAGAATCTGAGATCTAAACGAAATGAACATGAATCACCGTAAATATTTTAGTATTTTGTTAGATCTATTGTGATGAACTTCCCAGTGGAATATCCATGGTAGTTTATATATCACCTATTTTCTCATACCATTTTCACAAGGTACAACCATTCAATTGGCCATGCACTAGAGTCATTCATTCTAAAGATTCTTGGTGTCCACCCCAAAAGATGGGTGAAATGTTAACCCATAATTCTAGGCAGAAAAACATCTACACAACATCTTGAAAACAAATACTCATAATAAAACTATGAAATTTTAAAAACCTAAAATATTAAACGTATATGGCGAGTTTCTTACAAAAGGGGTAGATGCTTTAAATGACCAAGGCATACACTAAATATAAGGGTTCCAGATATTTCATTTATAAATTTTTCTAAGAATGATACAATGGTTGCTAGCATTCTTCATTAAGATTAAACATAATCTCAATGGCCCATTATGACCACAAATTTTCATCAATGCAAGTAAGGCTTTCTTTTAGGATAAAATCAAGCATGCCCAAAAGCATTCCTATGATAATCTTCCCTACATCCATAGACTTACATACTAATCTCTATAGTAACAATATTTCTAAATCCACCCTTATTATACCCAATTACATACATTGTTCATTAGCTGACCCTATTTATTAACCCCTCTTTACTCATTCAAGCCACATTTCATATTTAGATAATCAATATTTCACTAAAACGCACAATATCTCTAAGAGAACTAGCTATCATTCCTTAATCCTAAACTACAATACCACACCCATTTCCCTCCCAACCCATCCCATAACTCCAAACCTTGTCAACCTACCCTCTTTGTATTCTATTAATGGACAAATAAATACTACTATTTCCCATGAATCTATTTCCTTAACCAATAACACTAACAATCTTCCTCAACATATGATAGTCTCATTATTGTCATCCTTTCTAATATAGAACTTGACCATTCTACCTATAATTTCTTTATAAATGGATTTAACTACACCCTTCCCCAAGTGAATCCCCTATGAAGAGATACTATATAATATTCTATTATCAAATACCTTCCTATTAATAAAGCCAAAAAAATGTGGCAAGATTTGTCTTGTATTATTTAACTATTAACCTAGTTTTAACTCGTACTTACCATGCCCTCAACTCTATCATGATTAATAAAATCATAAAAAAAATAACCAAAGGCATTAACAATTTATTCCTGGACTCTGTTACCAATAATCCCCCTTTTTTTTTAATAACCCTAATTCCCAAAGTTTGTGGACAACCTAATATCCTTAAGGTGCCCCTTTAGGCTTATAGTTAGTCAATAGATTCACCCATCTATGCTTTAGATAAATTTTAACTAAAAATATCCAACATTTAGTTGGTCAAAACCCCTCTTTCATTAAAGGTTATATGACTTGTTAATAAAATCCGAGACTTCTACATCTGTAACTATGATCACCTAAAGAACTTTGATGTAGTATTGTTGTGCACCAATTTTTTGATAAAATAAGTTTTAAATATCATTTTTGATAGAGTGGATGCTAATACCATGAATATTCTCAAAACATTCTTTGAATCAACATTCTATAATAGTTTTAGAAGTTACTTCTATGAGAGAACGCGAGGTACCACAACGGTTCCCCTCTTATCTCCTACCATTACCAATATTTAGATGAATATTTTGACATGAGGGCCCTTGAGAACTACTCCTTCAAACCCAAATGATTATATGCTTTTTTGGATGACACGTTCCTCATTCAGCCTCGTGACCATCCTCAACTTCACCGCTTCCATACTTACCATACTAGTATATATAGTGTATCCAATTCACAATGGATTGAATTTAGTAGGACAAAAACCTCCCTTTCCTCGTTTTCCTTGTTACCAAAGGAATACATGGTTCCCTATCCCACCGATTTTAACTTATGTGGACAAATACATACATGCCCATTGTCACCACCACCTAACTCAAAACACTAGGAAACAAGATTCTAGTGGAGGTTTCTATAGTTAGTGTATGGGTCGAAATTTTCAAAAACTTATGGATGCTAGAACCTCTTTAAGTGGAAGCGAAGATTTTTTTTTATGTTTTAATAAAGGTTTTAAGGAGATTTTACATAGGTTTTTGGATAGAGGGTAGAGGTTTTTATAATGATTTTTTTATTTTTATGCATAATACAAATGTGGAGCACTAATGTGGCAATGACATGGGAGCATTATCATTAATAGATAAGTTATGTTTTAAAATAGATATGGTGCAATGGTGTTGTAAGGACAAAGTGGAGCATTACCCGTATGAAAGAATATGAAATAAGGTGTAAGTGCTCCAAAATAGAAAATGTAATGTATCTCAAGTTTTTAATAAATTATTAATTTATTATTAAAAATTTATGAATAATTAATAACTATTTTTTAGTCATTGATTTCATGACTTAAGGCACTTTGGCCTTACTGCTTTAAGGCCAAAGTGGATCATAGGTGCATTTGAATCACTAAAGTGAAACAATGTGCATCTCAACAAATTCTCGTGAACTTACAAATACAAGCCAAAAAAAACTCTTATAACTTGTACCCAGGTTGCACAAAATGTACCCCTTTCTTAGTCAAACTCACCCCTCATTTGTTAGCCATGCCTTCAGATATAAAACCCCATAAATATCCCATCATTAACAACATGAAAAACATATGTAAAACTCTCAAACCATCACAAAAATAATATAAATAGCCATGCCTTCAGATATAAAACCCCATAAATATCCCATCATTAACAACATGAAAAACATATGTAAAACTCTCAAACCATCACAAAAATAATATAAATAAAGAAAAACTAGCTAAGAAATGCATAGCAATAATAATAAATGTAAAAAAATAATAGAAAAACAAACAACCCATGTCACATGCAAAAACAAATCAATAATGCATTTGATATATCCATGGAATATAAAATATTCCATAGAAAAACTTTCAAGCCCTTGTCCCTTGCCAAAAAAAAATAAAAAATCCATAATATATGGAGAGAGATTTAATACTGAAACAAACCTCACCTTCCTCTTCCAATCCCTATTCCTAATTTTTCATGTGAAATGTTGAAATAAACTAAACCTTAGATTTTCCTTGATTTTAAGCATTATCTTACATATTTTCCTACATATTTTCATAAGTTAAAGAAAGGTTTTCTTGTATGTTGCATTAGTGTATTAGGATCATTTATCCCCGGACAAAGTTGAACACAGATACACCTAGAACAAAGTGGCTCATTGGTGCACCTAAACCAAATTGGAACACTGTGCATTCTAGAAAAAATGTGTGAACCTACAAGAGATTGGGAATTGGGGTCATAATATGCACTATATTACACTCAAACTAAAGTGGAGAACTAGTGCTCCATGCCCAAAGTGGAGAATCATTTATCCAATACCGAAGTGGATCATCATGCATTTTTAGAAATTTCATAAACTTATAAGAGACTTAGAAATAGGGTCATCTAGTTCACTACAATGCACCTACACGAAAATGGAGAGCAAATGCTCCAAGACTAACATTGAGCATTGATGATCCAATACCAAAATGGAGCACCGATTCTCCAATACCAAGTTGAAGCACCACAAATCTTAGATAAATTGCATGAACCTACTGAGAATTAGGGTTGAGTGGTGCATTATAATATAACTAGAAGAAAATGAAGCACTAGTTATCCAAGACAAAGGTGGAGCATCAATGCTCCCAGATCGTAATGGAGCACTAATGAACTAAAACCAAATTGGAGAACATATATTTTTGGGGGACTATTGCCCCTTTGGTGCACTAATAATGGTGGACTAGTGTGCCTTGTTCAATGTAGAGAATAGATACATCAAGACCAAAGTTGAGCATAAGTGTCCTTTGTTGGGTTATTTCCTTCTAGTCTGCATAGGTAATGTTATCCCCTATCCTAGGGATAACCAAGTAGATTATGTCTCGAGGCCCATAGGTCCTAGACATGGAGTATCGAGAGCCATATTGACTTGAGCCTGGCCCTGGAGGGCCCATCTTTCTTCTTTAGAGCCTCCACCTTTTCAGTAGCAGCATCATCAATCCCATCGGCCTGGTCCTTCAGCAGCAGTGGGTCTTGCTCCATAAGGTAATGAGTTCAGGTATCATGGTATGTGTCACTATGATTCTCAAAACATTTGAATATGCTCATTTAATTATTTTTTCTTCTGACGTGTGCTTGGACTTTATGCCTTTCCACTTGTCCACACCTGGGGGGAATGACAAGATGCCCTAGCAAGTTGTTTCTCTTAGGATTTGAGTTGCCACTAGGTAGGTTCATGAAAGGTCATTGTCCATTCCCACCATACTTATCACTTTTCATCATTTTCCCTCTCATCCATCCCCTACACTGGTCTGGGCATCGGGTTTGCCAAGCTAGCAAAGGGTTGTACCTCGCCTTGTGGGAAGAAGGGGCTAAAGGCCCAGAGGGTAAAAGAAGATGGAAAGAGATAAAAGACAAAAGAACAAAACCTTTAGATGCTTCGCCCAGGGATCCCCGAGAAAGCAATAAAAGGATTCTTAGCAAGAAATGGAGGGACCCATAAAATAATAAAATCAAGACCTAGTTGGAGGATAGGGGGTCTCATCACAAGCCAACCTATTAGGTCCATGGGCATGTAGCGGTATGACACTATCGTTCAGTTGGTCACCACGCTAGGGTAGTGGCTCTTGGTGGCATATCCAAGAGAAAGGGGGTCTCATCACGATCCAAACTTCTCATATCCATGAAATGCTTGTGGGTAACATTATCACCACTAGTCACCATGCCAGGTCAATGCCCCCTAAATAGTCTCTTGAAATAAAAATAAATAAGATAAAAAGGTAAAAGGCATTGAATGGGCTTGGAAACATTCACGTCCATGACAAGGTGCATCACACCCTCTTCAGAGGCACCCACAGGTAAGCCATACATTTCCCTATCATCACTACACTCATTGCTCAAACATGCCCATACCACCTCATCCACTTGCATGACATGCATTTTCCTTCACCTGGAAACATCCCACGTCCAATGGTAATTAACCTAATTGGAACTCCTGAAACCCTCTCCAAACCTGGCTTGTATAATAGCATAACGTCTTTGAGAGCTTGTCTGGGAAAGGGGGGTTTTATGCACATGTTTAGATAACTTGATTATTAGACGTGATTGACATTACTATGATCCCTGTGACTTATGAGCCCATGGAGGGAGTAATTTTTGTTTTTGCACGGCCACACCCGATGGACAAGTACACATGGGGAGATGATTAGTTCGAACATCCATAGGGATAAAATCCCACCATATGGATGTTGAGACCCCAGCCAAGGGAAGACACATATTAGAGGCTTGCACCAGAGAGAGAGGAGGACGTTCCACCAAAGATAGCCTGTCAGGCCTGGACCCAAGGGGTCTTTCCCTCCCACTATGATGTTGGCCTTGGAAGGCCCATGACATCAACTTTGTGACCCTTGACGTCACCCAACATTTGATGGACACTTTGGAGGCAGTTGTGTGCCAAGTGGCACGTGTGGCTTGATCCAAAGGCCTTGGGAGGCCTAATGTTTTGCTACTGGAGGCCAATGTTTCACCTGAGAGGCCCAACGTCACCCTATAAGGGCATGACATCACCTCTTCTTCTTGATTTATGGTTAAATTTGTCATTTTATGTAAAAAAAACTAGATATTACATGTAAACTAGCCATGTCGGCCTTTTTGACCTAATTTTGTAAATTAAAGGTCATTTTCACTATATAAATAAGGGTTTTTTCCCTTGTAGTTTTCATCATCTTTCATTCACACTTATTGAGGTCTGAAATTTGCGCCCTACTTAGGGTTTATTGGATGAAATTTGGTGCGCACCTCTTGAAGGAGTCTAGTTTTGGTGTGTTTTGGCATTTTTCTTGGTGGAAAGTCTTCAACTAGGCATATTGCTAGATTACTCTTGGTGAATGTAAGTAAATTTATGAAATTCTTCTTCATTTTGAATGGTTATGGTACATTTATTTTTCATTTCTTCCAAGATTATGAATTGCTAGCTTAAAACCCTAGGAGGTTAAAGCACATGTTATTGCTCTTGCCTTAACAACTTTTCACCTACTAGATTGTGCTAGAAACCCTACTTTCTTGAATATTTGTGCTAAGGTCCCTGCCATTGCAGCACCCTAGCATCATTTGCTTCATCTAGCCATCATCTACTTCATCCTTGAGCTAAAGAAGGAGGAAAACCGTTAGGGCCTAGGGTTACCCACTTCCTAGTGGCCATTTCCCCCCTAGGGTTTAGTGATTGAGGCCTTGGGTTACCAACACATCAATAATTGACTTTCTTGTCTCTAGCTCTCACATTATCAGTTGTTCTTTCAATATTTCCGCTGCTAAAAGTGACTCCATTAACCCTAAAGGCATTGATCTAGGCCTTGCACTTGATTGATTGATGAAAACAACTCTCAAAACTTTTACCTCAAGCTATCTACTAACCTTTCCTAACCCTAGAGTAGACTAATTTGCTAACCTAATTGTTCTTGTTACAAAAGTAAGCTACAACCATTTATTGCAGCAATAAAATCACTTAAAAGCAATTATAAAGTTGATTTATACACTGCTTAATTAACTTCTGACAATTGCCAGTACATTGTTATCATTGAATTATTATTATTGGTCATTGTGAAGCTCCTTTAAGGCATTTATTGTGAAGCTATTATCTTATAAACATTGATGATATATATTTATGTTTTCTTCATCTTACATCAACTATTTCTTTTATTGACAAGTCCATGGTTTTATGAAGCACTAACATCAAATTGTACTTGCAAAAGATATCATTTTCTTATTGCTTTGTCCTGGGCAAGTACATATAAGCACATCACTGCTTCATTGGTTAAAACCTTGGGAATTTTTGATAAGTGTGACTTGTAAGAGGGGATACCTTTATAGACACTTTAACCTTTGCCTTCTCAAACCCCTAGGTCACCATGGACGTCTCCCCTGGGCCATCAACCCTAAATAGAAAGAGGTAACTTATTAAGGTGGCAGTGATAGGATAACCTCCTGTTACACCAATTTGCCTCCCTTAACCTTTCCATTTGGGACAAGTACAAATTGCGTGATAACATGTAACAAATCACTAGTGCACAATTTAAAGGGAAGCTACCAAGATCAATTTGGAGCACCAATGCTCTAAGACTAAAGTGGATCACTAGTGTGGTAATAAATGCCATTTTTTTGTTTTTTCCTCCTTTATTGTACATTGGTCATGGAGCAACATTGCATAAACCAAAGTGGAACACTATTGCACTAAGACGAATGTGGAGCACCTATGTCTTTTTTGGTTGTTTCCTCTTTGGTACACATGGGCCATGGAGCACTAGTGCTCCATTATATTAAGAGAATAGGTGAATCCATGTCCAATGGATGCACTAGGGATTAATTTGTACAAAACAAATTCCCACCACCTCTACAAAACCTTCATGAAAATTTCCATAAATGAGGAACTTTGAAATCACATCCACAAAAACCTCCACTAAATGCTTGTTTCCTAGTAGTGAAAAGTCATAGTCATCAACACCCTTGTCACAAGGGTTCTTTGTATATTTTATAGAGACCATCTAGACAACTAAAAGGTCAACATTAGAGAAGCTCTCAAAGCTAATGGATACTTTAAAAATCAAACCAATCAAGCATTCCGCAAACTTATCCATCTTAATTCCCATCTTCACTCTAAGTCCCAAAATCATTCTATGCAAACTTACCTCCCCTTCATTTAAGGGGTTACCAATAGAATAGCCAAAATCCTCCTCAAAAGGAAAATTAATACCATATTAAAACCCCACAAAATTTTTAGGAACATAGTCAATAATGTAAAAGATGAATTTGATCCTCTCCTTTGCAAAGGAATTTATGAGATCACATACTCTTAGGGGGTAGCATATATTGGCAAAATAAATTGAACCATAGAGACTAGGCTCAAAGAACATATTTTGGATATTGAGCTCAAAAAACATATTTTTGATACTAACCACAATGTCGTTTAGTAAAATATGATGTCATTAAACATTTTAATAAAATGAAATAACACATTAGATTCAACCAAACCAAAATTCTTTCCACTACTCAATATTACTCTATGAGGAATGTAGGGAAAGCAATAGAAATTAAAAAGAATATCATAACATTAATCAGTAATATGCCTACAAACTTACCAAATCTTAACAACAAATCATAAATCTCATTTGTAACCATAAGGATTTCTAATGTTTCCCTCTTTTTTCTAAATCACTCATTTTCCCTTAGCTCTTATGGCTTCCTCCCTTTGTTTTGATCCTCTCCTTCCTTGTTGATTACTTCCCCTTTTCATAAGCTATTTCCATTCTCTCCTCCCTCATTGATGACTTCCCCTTTTCATAAGATACCCTCTTATCGTGTTTTTTCTCCCC
>SNQJ01S0089744.1:0-23280 GCA_010110895.2 Picea sitchensis
GCTTTTGATACTATCAACATTTATAGATTATAACAACAATAATAATGTCAAATTTAAGTGAAAGTAGAGAGAAGTGTTTGTGGCTGAGGTAAAGTTCATGTGTTGGATTTCATAAAAATGAATCTATTTTTAAAAAATAGAAATTTAAAGCTCGTTTGATGGATGGTGGATACCCCAAATGGTGATTAATAGTTTTAATCTAGGAGGTAAGGTAATAAGTGTTCCTACAATGCACTGGGTTAAGGAAGGGAGAAGATGCACTGGGTTAAGGAAGGGAGAAGGTGGACCGAATTCTTATTAAAAGTTATAATCTTACTTAATTTATTTAGACTATAAAATTTAACTAACTTTTATTATGAAAAATTGAACTCACTTATTTTTTCATTTATTGAGTACATAAATATGGACAAATCATTTAGGATTATGTTAATCAGTGAATTATTTGTTACCCCTTCACTATCATTAAGAACTTATGTAAGTGGGAGTATTTATCATTAAGAGCTTATGTAAGTGGCCACGAGTATAATATAATAAGTTGGCCACTTCTCAACAAATCTATGTGTACATATAACTCTTTGTAACATTTTCGTAAAGGAAGCGAGTAAGAATCGAAGGTGGAGTTATACTACTCAAAAAGAGGCAATGATTTTTCATTACACTAGCATATCTTTTTCAAAAATATTATATGAAGAGGCCTTTAGGTCCACCTAATAGTACAACCTTACAAGAGATGGGTTAGCGCTCCCAGTATAGAATGTTGTGTGTATAAAATTTCCATTTGAAGACATGTCAATGAGTCTTGGTATTTGAATACATGTCAATGAGTCCTGTAAATATATTTTGTGTGTAAAGAGTTATTAGAAATGTGGAATTTACTCAGTCTTGGTATTTGAATACATGTTAATGAGTCCTGTAAATATATTTTATGTGTAAAGAGTTATTAGAAATGTGGAATTTACTCACATCATAGTGAAATGAGTCTTGGAGATTTGAAAATTCTATTCTGATGTGATTTTAGAGTAACTTAACAAGTCTACCAACTTAATCTTGTTTAAGTAGTTTATTTAGAACATCACTAGAAACTTCTAGGATTTTTTATCCCATTTGAGGAGGGGGTGGGGATGGCATAACTTCAACATGCTCAATAGAAGAAGACCCATTTGAGAAGGATTTGTGGGAGAGGGTACCACAAATAAACTCACATTTTGCTAAATAATCCAAACTCAACTCAAATAAATCTCCAACAAGATGAAATATCCAAACCTAACTCAAATAAATCTCCAACAAGCTAATATATCCAAAATCAAATCAAACATAATTCAAAAAACAGATTGTGTAGTAAAGAGCACCAATTTTCAACAAAAATCTTACAAATGATTTTAAATCGAGTACTTATATGTACCCTAGTTTTGAGATAATTTTACAATTCAGCTACAAACAAGTTCAAAGGCCTGAAACTTATTCAAAAAGGTAACTCATAGCTCTTACCAAACTGTGTAAAGAGAACACTGCAACAACAAACATTGTAACAATTAAAAATTGATAAGCTAAAGGAAAGTGTTCATTAATAAAGTATAATGAAGTCTTCTACATTGAAATGAAAGACTATGTATAACTATCCTCATGAAATCTAACCTCTACTATCCACACTGTCAATTTATATATAAACCTCTTTGTATCTTCAATAAATATTTCAATACATAAATGATCATTACTTATCTCAATGTTAATGTTTATCCTTGAATCTCCATAAAATCATGAAAACACAATGAAATAATACCAATGTTTATCCTTGAATCTCCATAAAATCATAAAAACACAATGGAATAATGTCAATCCCAAGAGTAAAGCAACTTAAATACATTAAATTATTACAGAGACATATCCAGGCACTTGAGATAAACATTGCAATGTGTATAATTTTACTAAGATCATAGGACTATGCATTAACTTTATTGCATTAATTTATCCCATACTTACTTGGCCATGTTTCGTTTTTTCATAATTTTTTTAATTTTTTTTTTATTAATAATTTTTTTATAAATTTTTTTTATTTAATAATTTATTTATAAATCAGGAAAATTGTCACTTCCGTGTATTACATCAATTATAAAAATAATATATTAAAATTTAGAAATTATAAAAAAAAAAAATTATTATTAAAAAATTAGTTTAATACAAAATTTCAAAAAAACTTTAAATAATCTTAGAAAAAAAAAAAAGCAACAAACGCGGAGCAAGGACTAATAATTTTCAAATTTGTGTTGTGAAGTTTAAAGTATGTTATGCAATAGCTCAAAAATTGTGGAAAAAATCCAACAAACGCGGAGCAAGGACTAATAATTTTCAAATTTTTGTTGTGAAGTTTAAAGTATGTTGTACAATAGCTCAAAAATTGTGGAAAAAATCCAACAAACGCGGAGCAAGGACTAATAATTTTCAATTTTTTGTTGTGAAGTTTAAAGTATGTTGTGCAATAGCTCAAAAATTGTGGAAAAAATCCAACAAACGCGGAGCAAGGACTAATAATTTTCAAATTTTTGTTGTGAAGTTTAAAGTATGTTGTGCAATAGCTCAAAAAATTTGGAAAAAATCAACTAATGTTCAAAGATTTTGGTTGCAAAGTTTAAACTATGTTTGAATTAGGTTAAATTGTGTTTGAATTAGGTTAAATTGTGGAAAAGTATTTTTGGTTCAAGAAATAGTATTTAATTGCTAAAATTTAATAGTTAGTTTAAAAATTGTGGAAAAGAATTTTTGGTTGAGATACACTTGGCAAGTGACATGTTGAGCTCTTAAATGAGTCCTTATATACAACATAATTTCAATACTTTGTTTGTAAAGGTATACATACTCATAGAGTGTAGCCAAATATGAAATCGACATATATAACTCATTTGTTTATGGGATAAGAAATCTCCTTATACACAATGTAATTTCATTCTTTAATATGCAAAGGTGTACATACCCATCACAACTTAGTCAAACACCAAATTAATATATACAACGCTTATTTGTGAAACAAACAACCTTAAAACTTCACTCCTTACTTTATAAAGATTTATATACCCTATCATTTTTATTCAATCCTATAAATTATCTAAAAAAACAAAAAAGCGCATAATTTTAATTACTAATTATTGAAGATTGGACCTTAAGAGGGTAAGTGATTACTTGAGATTCTTTAGAATTTTGTTTCAATGCTCGAAAAACATTAAGAGAAGCTTTCCAAGATCACCATAGTTTTGTTGAGTTAAGAGGTTAGGAAGGTTGGTAGTGTGACAAATATTTTGAAAATTAGATCTAATCTGGGTATAGGATGGACAATCTAAGAGAAAGTGTTTTTCATCTTCAACCTTCTTGGGGTCACAAAGGTGACATGCTCTTTCATCCCAAGGCGTTTTAGGAATTAACCAATGCCTAGTTTCACTATGGAGCTCGTGAGAATTTGTTCTTATCTTAGCAATGTTTTGTTTTTCTTTACACTTGTCAAAACAAATAGATAATTTTGATCTTCTAGATTAGGGTTGATTACATCCTTATAATACCACTACATTTTCTCCTTAAATTTTGATTTGATGATATTCTTAATAGTATCTTTATTCTGAAAAATGGTGTTTTCCATGATTCCCCAATAGTTTAGCCAAGACCAAGCATCTTTATGCCATCATCGTTTGAGTCTATGGTGGTTACGACTCGATTTTGAAGCAATTTTAGGAAGCCTCTTGTCTTCCATGTTGTTTAACTTGTTCTTATACATTAGGTATCTAGTCATAGTCATGCTCTCAATAGGGGAGAGGTTTGTTTCTAAGAGGAGGATGGGATAGGGCGTATTTCCTTTAATTTTGACATTATAGGTTATAAAATTATTTTGTATTTTCTCTATCTTTCTCTAGGATTCACGAGAGATACTACAACCCTTTCTCCAGGATTCACGAGAGATACTACAACCCCATACTTCACATCCATAAAGAATAATAAGTGTAACGAGAGTCTCAAAGAGGAGTTTTTTCTTGTCCCAAATCCAAAGATCGATTGATTTACAATTGTTTTCAATCCCATAATAAGCTTTCCATCCCCAAATAATAATTTTCTCGGTGCAATAATTTCAGTTGAGCTTGTGGTGAATATCAATTCAAAGATATTTGTATGAAGTCACTTCCTCCAAGTTGTTGTTGTCATATACGAAGGTATCATAAGTGATCTTATTGGATTTAATAATCATGACCTTAGTCTTATCAGTATTAACAATCATACCCATATTGGAGCAAAAATCCTTTAGGATTCTTAGTTGGTTTTCAAGATCAAGGGGACCTCTTTCCATAAGAACAATATCATCAGCATAAAGAAGAAGATTGATGACTATACCACTGAGAGTAGGGCCGACACAACCTGTGTTTTTCAAGCAATCTTCTAACTTGTCAATGTATATGCCAAAAAGGGAAGGAGACAAGGGACAACCTTGTTTGACTCCAATATTGCAGTTAATCTCTTTTGACCATCCCTCAATATTTTTAAACTTAGCAATAAAGTTCTCATACATCCTTATTGCAACAACCCTCAACTCGAGAGACACTTTTATCTCTTCCAACCTATTCCAAAGGTTTTTCTTAGAAACCATGTCAAAAGTTTTTATGAAATCAACAAAACAACAAAAAAATATTGATTTTAGTATTCGAGAACTCCTTTCCAATAATCCTAAAAGTAACAAGATTATTCAAAATTGAATGATTATTTCCACTCTATTTAATTATAATTATAAATATATTTAATATATATAAAAAAAAATTATAAATATATTTAATACTTAAATAAATTATTTCCTTTCCATTATAATACATATAACATTTATTTATTTAATTTATTTATTATTATTATATTATTAAAAAAAAACGATCCTTCTCTTCACACTATAAAATAATTTGTTTTTTCTTAAATTTGAAGGTTATAAAATCTCCAATTAATTCGCTTCATTTCCAAAATAGTATCAACGTAAACCCTAAATTATTGAAAAAAAAAACAATTACTAACCACAACAACACATTATAAAATAATTTGTTTTTTCTTAAATTTGAGGGTTATAAAATCTCCAATTAATTCTCTTCATTTCCAAAATAGTATCAACGTAAACCCTAAATTATTGAAAAAAAAAACAATTACTAACAAAAACAACAAGTCAAACTGACAAAGAAGTGGGAGTGAGACTTGTATGCAGATAAATAATATCACTACACAAAATCAATATTTAACAATGTTAGTCTACTTGACTTTACCATATCGACTGAGTTTGATTTTATGGTTGGTATTCGCTGTGTTACCATCTCGACTGTGGAGAGATTGCACAGGCGCACATAGCCAATTGGTAAACATCATAAATGCAATAAATATTTATTTTGTTTTGTTTTAAGTATCCTGCACAATCTTAATAAATGCGAATTTGTAGTAAATATGTTTTAACTTTATTTAAATATTTATTATGGGCAATGCTAGTTACCTAATAAATGCTCTCTCGTCCAAATAAACTCTTTAATTAAATGAAGCACTTTTCCCACACGTGGTTCGACCACTCCAATTCCACACATCCTCTGGACGATGCAGACTCTTAGTTAATGCTTGCTTCGAACCAGTTCAAGTCCCTGTTTTTCAACTAACTAGGTAGCAAATATATCCGTTTTCAGTTAAATTTTTGGGTTTGAATTTGGTCAGATTTTCAAGAGTAGTTTGAGTTTTGTATGGTATTTCAGAACTTTACTTTAGGGGATTTGTCCATTTTAAACCAACCTAGATGTTTAGAAAATCAATTAAAATTATGGATTAACCGAAAATTTAAAAATAAATAACCAAAAAACTTAAGAAAAAGTAACTGAAAAGAGAAGATTACTCCCAAATTAATCCAATCCATAGTGTATTTTAACTTCTTATTTTGAGGAGTTGTATTTGAACTGTTATTCCTATGGATTTCAAAATCTACGTAATTGATAATTTTGCAACTAAATCTTTTTGCTTTTCAAAATTTGTATTGTTGATAAATTGAGACGTCTTTATTGAATCTAAATTCAGCCACTGATCATTTCTGAACTAAATTTTTTTGAAATTTGTGTTGTTGATAAATTGAGACATGTCGAGCCTTATATTATAACTGTCAAGCTATCTTAAATTATTTGTTAAGAATGGTTATATAAAACCCTAATCTCTTTATCACAATCTCCTATTCAAAAAGTTTGTTTTTTTGCATTTTCTTATTAGTCCCTACCATAGGCGTAGAGGGACTCTAGCGATCGATAAATCGTTGACTTCATATTAGTCTGTTCTTTGACCACAAATATTTTCATAGTATCTATTGTTGGAACCAGGGAACTAAAAACATCGATTTTTATATAAAAAAAGTACCATCTTTGTCATGATCTGATTGGACAAGGGATTGGAGGTCTTATTGCCAGCTTCGCTATTCCCAATGTTATATATGTTGGCATATCCCGTATATGGTCTTTTTGAATCATATATTGTGTTATGCATTGATCGAACGTGGATTAATGCTAGCATTAATTCGAATGTTTGGTTTAACATTTTATGCTAGGTAAATTTATGACAATGTTTGATATGGTGGCATATCCAAAGTTTGCCCTTCCAATACATTCTCTGGTGTTCGAACTATTGTTACTAAAAATATAAAAAAAATATTGGGATACGTCAGAGACCTGGCACATTGAATTTTTTTCTTAAATGTTTACAGTGCATTTCTAACAGACTTAAATGTTTACCTAACAGGCTTGGTATTGTTGAATGGTTACTTAGCAGGCTTGTTACAAGACATTTTCTTCCGTTTTTTAAATTTATATGCTCCAGCGGCATTGCTGGTTCAGTGGTCCATGCTTGTTTTTTGCATGGCACTGATTTCTTATTTGCATGTTGTTGTTGTTCTTCCTTGCTCGTTTGTGTTGTTGCAGTTTGCACATTTGGGTTTCTGCAATTGCGCTTGGAACAACATCGTTCCTGGGGGGGTGGTTGATGCTTGCTTCTTTCTTCACTACATGTTGTTTATTGTTGGTTGATTCGACTTTGCAGGGTTGCGGTCATGTGCCTGCACTTGGGCCTTTTGGTGCTTCTTAGCTGGGTTCTTATTTGGTGCATGTTCTTGTTTGCCCAGGGTTTGCAATGTTGGGATGCTGCATCTGCGATTGGATCTCTGGTTACATTTATTTGCAGTGCAATTTGCATAGAATACTATTAAGTTAAAATAACAGACTAAAGAATTGCAGGCGATGTAAATTGCATCTCTTACACGTTGAAGTAAAGTTTGTCGGCCTCAAAATATATTTCATGGTTATATTTTGTCGACCTCAAAATATATTTCATAGTTATGAGAGTGCCTTTTGTTGTGTGGGAGATATACATGTTCTCTCCCTTTTACTCTCTTGTTGTAAACTGCGTTTGACTCTATAGTTTCTCGTGTTTTTGTGGTCATTGCAAGCGACTGTCGTTCGGTTGCATAGTTAGCCAGTTTTATGGACACGGTTTCGCGAATAGGTTCTATAGAACTATAAGAGGTCATGTTCGATGTACACATTAGCTTTCCCGAATTAGTTTTCTTTAAAAGAAGGCCTCCTCGACAGAAGAGAATGCAATTTATGAAATTATAGGTTTCCTGGACAGCATAAGTTAACAATTGCGGGTTCTCAGGGTGGCGGGCTGAATATTGGGCTTCTGTTGTTCCATGCCCTGCAAATACCATGGAGAGTTCCATGATCATTCTGACCGACCATCGTTCGGTTGCATACTTAGCTAGTTTTATGGACGCGGCTTCGCAGACAGGTTGTAATGAACTATGACAGGTCGTGTTCGGTGTATACATTAGCATTCCCGAATTAGTTTTCTTTAAAAGAAGGGCTCCTGGACATAAGAGATTGAAATTTATCAAATTATAGGTTTCCTGGAGAGCATAAATTAAACATAGGAAATATGTAATTTTATAAAGTAGATATATAAAGCATGCGCGGAGCCCTCATCCCATACTTCACCAGTTTTTGCATCGTGGGTTCTCAGGGTAGCCGACTGAAAATTGACAATAAGAGAGTTATGTTATATACAAATTGACAATTGGACTTGCGGACTATTTGAATTTGAAGGGCCTCATGTCCAAAAAATTTAACATTCTCGAAATAGTTTACGTACATTTTACATACAGTTGTGGACAAAAAAAAAAGTAAGTATTTTTTGGATTGTGGGTTCTGGGGATGACGGGCTCTAAAATTTATTTTGTTGTTCTGTGTCCTACAAATAGCATGGAGAGTTTCGCGATATACAAATTGACATTGGACTTGCAGACTATTTGAATTTCAAGGGCTCATGTGAAAAAAAAACTAGCATTGTCGAATTACTTTTCTTTAGGTACGTTTTACATATGCTCCTGCACAAAAACAAAAAAATAGTAGTAACGTCTGTTACATAGGGCTCCATCCTCGTTACCTTCAGCACTTCCCAATACACATTAAATATGCTTTCAAAAGTCAGAACCGACCAAACAGGTTCGAAAAGATGGGCTAAAATAACTGGAAAGCTCGAGGACATATCCCATTAAAATGAATAGACAGGTGAATATTATGGGATCTGGTAATTTCTTTTTGTCTCCATTTTGAATTTGCGATTTTTTTTTTTTTTTGGCTTGTGCTGTTTTAGTTTTCTTAAAAGCTTCAGCATAGTTCACGAACGTGTTGCCCACAGAGGCCTTGACGTCATGCCCCTCTTTAATATTGTGCATTTCAAAAAGATGGGCTTTAATAATTGGAAAGCTCGAGGACATCTCCCATTAAAATGAATAGACATGCAACTATTATGGGATTTGGTAAAATTTTTTTGCCTGCATTTTGAATTTGCGAAAATATTTTTTTTTTTTTTTCTTACCTTGTGCACTTATAGTTTTCTTAAAAGCTTCAGCATAGTTCACGAACGTGTCACCCACAGAGGCCTTGACGTCATGTCTCTCTTTAATATTGTGCATATATTAGATGTTAGATTTAAGAATCTGCTCGGATATGGGAATTTTAATACGTGTTGGTAGTCACTATTCATCGTACATATTCGAAAACATTGGCATTAATAAGCGAAAATATCGAGAACATCTGTCATTAAAATGAATCAACACAAAATCTACGGAAGATCATCCAGCGTTGCTTTTAAATACATATTTTCATTTCTCTCTATCATCAAAGAGTTGCGCTTTAGGGTGCTTTCATTCTAATGTTCCTGGTCATGGACATGTAAGACAACTTAGAGATGTGATTGAGGGGCAGATGAAAGAAGAGAGACTGGTTTTATGTGGCGTGAGATTTGAGTAAAAAAAAAACTCGGTTATACAAGAGAAACTCGGAGAGGACGAAAAAAAAAGAACAAGTATGTTCTGGTTGGTGTTCTCCCTGTATTTGATGCTTTGGTTGGTTGAAAAGGCTGCCTGGAGATTTGTTTGTTGAACTTCTTTGTTTTTTTGCTGGGAATTGTAATGGATTTTGAGGTCACATGCAAAATAGTTCTTTGTTTAAATATATAGCTTCTTCCAACAACATAGATTTGGCAAGTGTATGGAATTGTACAGATCGCAGAAGAATTTGTCTTCCTCGGGGGCAGCGCATTTACAGTCACTTGCAAAATGGCCTGTCATTTTCATAAATGACGCGAAATATTACTCCATTTATGAATGTAACCAGAGGAAGGCAACATAAACTGTATGGGTGGATAAACGACATATTGTAATGGATTTTGAGGTCACGTGCAAAATAGTTCTTTGTTTAAATATATAGCTTCTTCCAACAACATATATTTGGCAAGTGTATGGAATTGTACAGATCGCAGAAGAATTTGTCTTCCTCGGGGGCAGCGCATTTACAGTCGCTTGCAAAATGGCCTGTCATTTTCATAAATGACGCGAAATATTACTCCATTTGTGAATGTAACCAGAGGCAGGTAACATAAACTGTATGGGTGGATAAACGACATATTGTAATGAATTTTGAGGTCACGTGCAAAATAGTTCTTTGTTTAAATATATAGCTTCTTCCAACAACATAGATTTGGCAAGTGTATGGAATTGTACAGATCGCAGAAGAATTTGTCTTCCTCGAGGGCAGCGCATTTACAGTCGCTTGCAAAATGGCCTATCATTTTCATAAATGACGCGAAATATTACTCCATTTGTGAATGTAACCAGAGGCAGGTAACATAAACTGTATGGGTGGATAAACGACATATTATCACTACAAAATTTTCTATTTCATAGTTTGATGAGATGCATGTGGGTCTGGTAGTCGGCTTGACAGAAATGCATGTTCTTTGTCAAAGTTTGTTCAGTTTCCTCTGGATGTAGTTGCAGAATCCACATATTTGGCGTCACCTCCGAACATTCCAGACCTTTTTGTGGGCCGCCATACCTTGACTGCTATGAGGAAAGATATATTGTTATTCCATCTACAAAATTTGATACACTTTCCACACATGTGCTGGTGTGTTCTGCAGCATTTGATGCACTTGCCACACCTCTACTACCCGAAGAAGTTATGTACCTCAACAAATTTGCATTTTGCATATGGGTTGGACGTTTCTTCCCATTTATTGTAATAAAGAAAATAAGTTCCACATACAAATCCTCAGGTAGGATTCTCAACCAAACAGATGATCGAATACAGGGAGAATACTAGTCAGAGGAAAATTAATACTTGACAAAGAATGGAATGTTGAATAAACATCCATTGCAAGCAAGCCATATCTGGAAGAGACAAGGTATTCAAAAAACTGACATAGATGTACCTGGCAACACCAATTAATTACAAAACCCAAAATTTATATTCAAATAGTATTTTACGAATAAAGAGTTTGAACGTCAATAAAATTGTGAAGAAACTTCATCAATGTACATGATTTTTATTGGTCGATGGCAGGCGAAATCGTAATCGTTGTCGCAAATAGCCTCAACTGTATTTTGTAACCCATCTTATTTGAATATAAAATAATTTTGGTTTATTTTTTAATAGTATTTTCCAATTTCTGGTATTTGTTTTAATTGTATTTTGTACCTTCTTCCCCTGTGTCGTTAAACATGAAGGACAAGATTTTGTTTCTGTTGCCCACTACTTCAATCTAAATAAAACCTGCTCTGTTCTTTCTTTACATTTTACATTTAAGAATAATTTTTCATAGGCCATATTTATGTGGCATTGGCCCTGTATTTAAAGAAAGAAATTGGAGGACCCATCTTGCTTCCATTCTTCGGGTTCCGTAAATAGAATGAATTAATGAGTTACAACAAGGCGGATGAACTGTTGACGCAATGTTCCTGTGGAGTATGGTGGATATATTGTAGCTTCTTCTATTTGATAATATCTGTGCATATATACTAATATCAGTACTATTGGAATAAATACAAAAAACTTCCTTTTCGGCAAAGCTTAGGCAATTATGTTTGGGTTTGTGGTATTAAACAACTATGTCATTTGTTCCGTCGTATACATCTTGCAGCCTAAGAACTTCCGTAGTCTGCAATTTATGCTTTGATTACTTAAGTCACACCAAATTTTGATTCCATTAATATATATTAGTATGAATACTATTCAAATAAATATGAAAACTTTCTCCATTGATAGATTCTAGTATGAATACTATTGAAATAGACATCAAAACTTTGTCTTGGCCAATACTTAGCTAGTTATCTGGGCACCAGGCCCCGGGTTCATGGTACCCAGTACCTATGTCCCTTGTTTCGTCATATACATGTTGCAGCCAAAGAACTTCAATGATTTGTAGTTAATGCTTTTACTAGTGAGAACCCAACATACGTTTGAAAACATTACCATTAATAAATGGAAAAAAAAAAGGTTTTTTCGACTATCAAATACTTATCTTTATCTCCATATGTATCTTCACATGATGAATCCGATCGACCGATGTACCTTTCCATAGCTAGGAAATTTTATGGACGCGGTTTCCAGATCGGCTATATACTTAGTGTCGTTTCTATGGTATCCGGTTCCAGACTTGGCGGGCTGACATGACTTCATCTCGATCTATATCCTCGCACAACGGATCCGACCGACCGTTGTTCCTTTCCATACTTAGCCAATTTTATGCCCGTCGTTGCAGGGCTGACGGTTGTGAACCCAGTTGCTTATCGTTCCACTATATACATGTTGCACTCAAAACATCTGTGATCTACAATTCCACCGCGGGTTCCTCGTATACATTAACTTTGTTCAAAGTATCTGTTGTTGCTTTCCATCCCCAACAACTTCGCGTCTTTCCTGATATACATCAACAATTCTCTTACTAGTGACAAGTGGACAAAGTGGTACAAAAGACACTTCTGTGATCTGCAATTTATGCCTTAACTGGTGAGAAATCAGCAGGGATTCGAAAGCATTTGCATTAATAATCAAACACTAGATGATTTTCTACGAGATACTTAGTTCTTTTTCCCTTCTCTTCTTCTCGTGTATTATCTACAATTCCACTGTGAACTCCTCTATCCTTTTCCCCTTATTTTCTTCCCGTGTATTATGGGACTATAAAATATGGACCTGATATTTTATAGAACATGTACGAATTCTGCATTCCATACCTAGCGACATTTTGGATCGCGGGTTCTTGGGAGAACGGGCTCAAAATTGGACCTACATTGTTCTGTGGCCTACAAATAGCACCCAGAGTTCCGCCATATACAAATTTTCAAGCGAACCTGCGAACTGGCTGACTCAACATTGCACTTTTATTATTTTGTGTCCTCCAAACAACGCTCCCACTTCCGCGATATAGAAATTGACACACCGAATGCAGGACTGGCGGGGTGGAGATTGCCATTGTTTATGGATGCTAATCCCTATGAAGTATCTAACAATATCTAAAAATATATTTTGAATACTAAATTAGCTCTTAGTAGTGAGAACTTGACACAGAGGTACGAAACAGTTGGGATTGTACTCTCCACAATATATAAATTGACTGTCGGATTCTGACATCGTCCGCTCTTTCATGTTATAGATTATGCATTCAAATGTTCGGAGCGACACAATTAAAAGGTTTGGGCCTCGCCTCTTCTACAGACACCTTCTCAGCCTGTTTTGGATCCTCCTGTTGTCGAGTTCACAAAATATGCAACTCCAGCATTGGTGGGTTGACATATCTTTATCTCCATCTAACGAATCCGGCCGACCATTGTTGCTTTCGATACTTGGCCAATTTTATGTCCATTGTTGTTGGGTTGCCACCAATTTCATCTCCATCTATATCCTCGCATGGTGACTTAGACTGGCCGCTGTTCCTTTTCATACTTGGTGAATTTTATGCCCGCGGTTGTCGAGTTGGCGTAGTTGAACTCTGTTTCTTTTTGTTCCATTATATACATCTTCCTCTCAAATTTTTCGTGATCTACAATTCGACTGTTAACTACTCCATCCTTTTTCCCTTTTCTTCTTCCCCTGTATTATGGGACTATAAAGTATGGACATGATATCTTAGAGCATGTACGAATTCTGCATTCCATACCTAGCGACATTTTTTATTGTGGATTCTCGGGCAGGCGGGCTCAAAATTTGGCCTCCATTGTTGTGTGTGTTACAAATAGCGCCCACCATTCCACAATATACAAATTGACAAGCGGACCTGCAAACTGACTGACTCAACATTGCACTTATATTGTTCTGTGTCCTCCAAACAACGCTTCTAGTTCCACGATATACAAATTCACACACGGAATGTAGGGTTGGCGGGGTGGAGATTGCTATTGTTTACGGATGTTATTCCCTATGAAGTATCTAACAGAATCTAAAAAATTATTTTCAATACTAAATTATCTCTTAGTAGTGACAACTGGACACATAGGTATGAAACAAGTGGCATCGCACCCTGCACAATATACAAATTGACTACCTATTGTGTACCTATTTTTTTTCCCTTCCCGTGACCTCCATACTTTCTTACTATGCAATTAGAAAACTTTCATGCTAATAGTTGACCATGCAGGAACCGTCAACATTGTCATTAATGGGTGAAACGCTCGAGGAGATCTCCCATTATTACGCATTAAACCAAGATGTGTGGAGAGTTATTTTGTCCCTTCCATTTGTTCATCTCGAACACGCGTCGTCGTGTTGGGCCGCTCAAGAAATCTACAATGCTTAATCTCTCATTGTGATATCCGCCATGTTCACAGTTCTATGTATGCAATTACTAGTGTTTAATGTTAACAACACATCATGCAACAGTCGTCCAAATTGTCATTAATCAACGAAAGTCTCGAGGACATCTCCCATTGACATGCTTTGGACCAAAATTTGTGCAGGGTTATATTATCCCTTCCAACTTTTCATTTCATTCATTGTCTGGAACAAACAAATGTTCTTGTAGACTTATGGCAGCAGGTCGACAACAGTTTTGTGGAGATACATTAAATATGCTCGCACATGAGGACCAGAACTTCCAGTGGTCTAGGGCATACTTTTACTATTCATCCCATTCCGCCCAGAGAGAAGTGATTTGGACCTCTAGAATCACTCATGCAGGTTGTGTCCCTGATGTTTTTGATTGTAAGAAGGTGGTCTCTTAGTGCGCTAAAAAATATATTTCAGACCAAAGAGTTATTTCACTGTGCGACCATTCTCCTGTTTCTTTGCCACCTCGAGTCTTCTGCGATATGTTAAAGTTGTTGAAGCCAACATTGACGTTCAGAGGACAAGATTGCAAGAAGTTTATAGAAAAACATCATAACGGGTTGGACATCTTAGCCAACTTCCTCGAAGACCCGACAATAGTTCCTGAAGATATCACAAGGTTGCAGGTAAGTTCCTTTAGAAATCCATTCTGGGAAATTGCTTGGTTGTTTACAAGAATAATGGGACATGTATCCACAACAAGCATTTCCCATATAAATATTTATATTTTGTATTTCACAGTCAAGGAACAATGCATTTTCAGTTGGGGGAAGCTAATTTCCATTGATCTCTATTCCCAATTGTCACGATTCAAAGAATCGAATAAATTTTATATGTCATCCTACTTGATTTTCGCAATTGTGTATTGCTTCCCGTTTCCAAAACATTCTCTTTCCAATAAAATAGACTGTGGATTCGACCCAGTAACATTCTGGCACGAGGCCCTGTGGAGGCACAAGGCCTCCCATTGTTTTTATGAAGTTTTTAGTGGCTTTGTCTTAGTTTTCAAAGATATACTGTTAGGCAAGGATGCTCCACGGATGTTTATCCAGGTAACCAAGTTTTTTAACAGGAAGGGCACACTTAAGCAAGAGGAAAATCATAGTGTCCTCATGGTCTTTGGCTCTAAGGAAAATCATGCCTTCCTTCCATGCCACATCACGGACAAGATGTTTGTTGCAGAAATAGCAAGGCAATACAACCACTGGTTGCATTTTTTCCATGACAAGAAAAAAAAACCAGTTCATTCCTCTTCCCTGGAAAGTCGGAGACTTCGTGTGCAGAAACATCAACACGATTAAGGAGTTTGCCGCCCATTTCAAGAAACTGAACCTAACGTATGCTGAAAGGCTAAAAGGATTTGACCATAATGGCATTTTTCGACAACATTTGTTGGGTGTTGGCTTTAACACCTCTTTTATCCATATACACCTGACCTAAGATAGGGATAGTGTCGATAACAATCATGCTTGTGTCGATTGTGACATAGAGACATTGCAAAGCACGACTGAATTGTATAGACAACATGGAAAAGTATTCGGTGAGAAGAGTACCCAGTCACCCGCCAGCACTCCCAAGAGCACGACATCACAGAGCATCGCTTCAACGGTCCACCCCAGTAAGAAAGAAACCCAGAAATATTTGAACAAAGGAGGAGATAAGAACCCTACTCTCATAAATATTGATAGTTCTCACAAAATTCCACTCACGAAGTAGAGAAAAAACAATGTAGGGTAGGCGAAGGAACCCGAAATTGAAAGTGGAAAACTGCAACTTGAAATTGAAGTTGAGCACATGCAGAAAATTAGATCATCCACAGTGGAAATATCTGAGACCGACTTTGTTGACATAGATGAATCCTTCGTAATCCAGCGCATTATTTTTGACAACCAATCTAAAAGTATGGTCATTGAAAAGAGAGATGTAACAAACAGGAAAGACAAATCTCGCACAGAGATTAACTTTAGCGAAATGTCGTTGTCCCAAATCTACTCATTTCACCAAGTAATTGGTGAAATTATTCATGATTCCATTGGAGGAATTGAGACGAAAAATGTCGATCTGAAACACCGCCTCAACAAATTTGAGCAGGCTTTCATTGCAACCCCGAAAATTTCCAGTCCTTTCGCAAAAATTGTGCCTGCTACCACTGCAACGAAGATGAAATTATCCTCTACCCTCCTTGCATGCTCTAGATCCCTTGTAGAGAATAACATCAACAAATAAATGCAGCTAGTTACTGAAGCCTGGGAAACATCACAAAATTTAGTTTCCTTTGGAAAGAAGGCCAATGATTTGCTGCAACATTTGGAGGCGAATTTTAAAAATGAATAGATTTTTTGTCATCAGGTACTGGCCCCTTTTGTCGATTATGTCGTCAACACATCGGAACTGAAAAGAAGACAGAAGAAACTCCCCTCCCCAAAGTGCACCAAAAAAGTAAAAGCATGCTGGCAAAAGAAAGTTGACAACCTGGAGCTCATTGTCAAATCATGTAAACAAGTCATATCAAAAAAGGAACATTTATTTACAAGCATGCTCCAGATGAACTTAGCGGGAACTACCAACGATGTTCAAGATCGTAAATTAATTCTCAAATCCTTGTCAATCACCAAAGAAGACTTCCAGAAACAAGTTGATATTTTAAAGGGGTTGTCTTTCGAAACGTTTTACAACATACTTGAACATCATCTAGATGAGCATGAGCGCTGGGTACTAGATTATGCCTTACACAATGAAGAAATTGAATAGAGTCTGCCTAGTATTTCAATGGATCTAAGGAAATTAGAAAACAACCTTTACGACATAGAAATCCAGGAATAAATCAACACGACTCCCATGAAAATCTACATCGAAGAATGGTTCCAACAGAGAATGGACAACCTCGTCCAGGAAGGGCTACAACCAGTCAATAGGACTCCATTGACCATGGACAACATCAACAAAAACACATCGGCTTCATAGTAAGTCTATACTGGCATTTTGTTTTCTTTATCAATTCAATTTAACTCTATGTTGTCATCTTCTTTTCTTTATCAATCCACTTATGACCTCTTTATATAGAAAACTATAACCAAAGACTCATAACTTCCAATTTCTTATTTTCAGGTCTTCCTCTCTACCGTCACGCACTTCTTGTACTTGTTTCTTTTTATGGTCTGTGGGAGCCCCAATCCCAGTCTATATGAAAAATGCATTTAAATTTCCAGAAACATGTAACAAACATTATTAATTTTTGATAAATTCCAAAGAAAATTGATTCGACAATGCCTTTATTGTATACTAAATTTTGGGTTTCCAGGAACCTTTCTTGTTTGTTCCAAAGAAAACTAATTTGGATCTGCTACATTTCTTCTGTCCTCTTGTATGCTATTTTTTTTGTCTTGAACCACGTTCTTACTATTCTATTGTATGCTTTTAAATGTTCATGTAATTTCCAGAGATATGTAACAGACATTATTTATTTTATAATAAGTTTCTATAGTTCGCAAGTCCGCTTGTCAATTTGTATATCGTGAAACTCTCGTTGCTATTTGTAGGGCATGGAACAATAGAGGCCCATTTTTTAGCCCAAGAACCCGCGATCCAAAAAATGCCTAAGTATGGAATGAGGGCTCCGTGTATGCTCTATAAAACGTGTGCAAAGAAAACTAATTCGGCAATGCTATATTTTTTTTGTCCAAGAAAAGCCTTAGTTTTAAATCAAACTAATTCGAGAATGCTAATTTTTTTTTTGTTTTTCTCCACGAACCTATGTAACAGATGTTATTACTATTCTATCATAGGCTTTTAAATGTTCATGTCATTTCCAGATATATGTAACAGACATTATTAATTTTTGGTAAATTTCTATAGTCCGCAACTCCGCATTTGATTTTGTATATCGTGGAACTGTCGGTCCTATTTGTAGCGCACGGAACATCTGAGTCTCAATTTGAAGCCCGCCAGCCCGAGAACCCGCGATCCAAAAACTGGCTAAGTATGCAATGAGGGATCCGTGCATGCTCTATAAAATATCATCTCCATATTTTATAAAAGTACAAATTTCGCATGTATAGAACTAAATATCTACTTTATAAAAGTACATATTTCGTATGTAATTTTATATATTTCTCTTAAATTTCTATAGTCTGCAACTCCACTTCTCAATTTGTGTATCGCGGAATTGTCGGTGCTATTTGTAGGGCACGGAACATGAGAGGCCCAATTTTGACCCTCCAGCCCAGATCCAGGAACCTATAATTTCATAAATTTCAATTTCTTTTGTGTCTAGAAGTCCTTGTTTTAAAGATAACTAATTCGATAATGCTATTTTTTTTGTGTCCAGCAACCTTTCAAATGTTGATAATTTTTTATATTTTCCAGGAAGAACTAATTCAGGAATACTATGTTCTGCAAGCAAACCACATGTATTTCAACTTTCTAGCCATGTCTCTGTACTAGGTCACATTTACTCCCATCGCAACCTAGCAAGGACTTCGCTACCATGCAACACTTGTTTAAGTTTTAGTTGTCTTTCGCCCCTTTGCAAATGTTGAAAGTCAAAAGAACAATTAAAATAAATATATAATAAAAAATCCTTGAGTTTGTTGGTAGGGTTTCTCACTTGTGATTGTGGCCAATGGATTTTGGTAGGGTTTCTCACTTGTGATTGTGGGTAATGGATTTATGGAAAGCCAAGGGTGTTTTCCACTTTGTGCAAGGGCAATGCCATTTATTCTATCAAATCGACAATGACTTATTTGTTTTAATAGTTATTTATTTTGTAATTTTTTTTTGCATTCATTTAATTTATGCTTTCACATATTTTTCAGCTACAACATGGAGTTATTAGCCTTTGTTAAAATATTTCCAAATTATTTTGGCAGCTATAGTTGCTACAACATAGTCTTGTTTTTCTTGTATTGCAAATCTTATTGAATTTTGTAGATATGCATCCCATTAACTATTGCTCTTGTTGCATTGATGGTATTTTAATTTTTTTTTGTAGAATTCATATTTATTCAAGTTAACATGTAATTATTTTTTTCTCAATGCTTTAAATGTTGTAAATGATTTTTTTGCACCCTAATGGAATCAAAATGTCATCAATGTGAACAACACCAATATATGATCTCAACACTTTTATGGTGCTTTAGTCAACCCAAAAAAGATAAGTGACCACTTGTATAATATCACCTTGGTATTGATTATAGTCTTCCTCTAGTCCCCTTCTTCTAATTTCAATCAATGATATCCTCTCTTCAAATCAATTTTTGTGAAGCATTTGGAGACTTTTGTCCATTGAATCATGTATCATCGGCAAAGAACTTGTATCTAATTGTGAGTTTGTTTAGCACTTTGGAGTTTGTACATATCCTCTAATGTTCATCTTTCTTTTGTGTAATTAAATTTGGAACCATGCACATGCTCTCCCTAACCAATTCCTTCAACAACCCTTGGACAATAAATCTCCAAGTTGTTGACTCAACTATGTGCCTTCCATTGGACTCTATGTAAGTGTTATCTTCCTCTTTGCGGGTAACCATTATGGTAAATTTTCTTGAACTATGCCATTGTGCTCTTCCAATAATTTCTTCACTTTATTAGGGATTCCCTTCTCACATTGCTTGTTTATCATTCCTTTAGCTCTTTCATCATACTCAAGAATTTCTTTGCAAACAACAACACCTCCCTGAATTCCTCATCTTTCAATGGAAGCAACTAGAATATCCTTTCATCCTTGGTGATTGTGTATGTGTTTTTATCGTTGGGCACAACACTTATATTATAAGGCCGTGGTCTTCCAATAATGAATTGCAAGAATCCATGGGAATGATATCACACATAATCTCATATATATACTCTCCTATATTGAGTGACACCCCCACATTGATCTGTCACCATCACTTCATATCATTCTTGAAACTAACATAATCTATATATGGTTGTGGGTGCTTATATCACACTAAATCATTTTTTCTACCATCTTCATCATGACCGCATTTTATGTGCTTTCGCTATCTATAATAACTTTATAACATTCTCCAAATTTACTCTTGGTTTTGATGATATTCTACTCTCTCGCGCTTGTTGTTATATCTCTAGTATAGTTATCCCTCTATGCATTATATAGTTTTCTCCATATTCCATTGTGATTGCAACTATCATTTGGTCCTTTGGCACCTCTCCCTATACTAATTAAGTCATTTGTTCATGTATTCATGCATTCTCTCTATGGAAACCAAAATGACCTTTTCCCTTCTTTTCCACATGTATAACAATCTAGTTATCACTTGTAACCACCATTTCCTCTTCCTTGTTCTCTGTAAAATTTGCAACCTCTACCTCAGCCTATACATATTGTGTTATGCTCATATGTCTTGTTAGTCCTCACATCATACACATTTTCCACCTTTTGTGTGAAATTGTGACATCTTCCACCATCATAACCAATGCCATGCCCTATGCCTAAATTATGTCTATAGCATTGCATGCTAACTTATCCTCTACTCTTAGCACCAATAGATAAGTTTCTTCTATTGAACATATTTTATGCAAAGCTAATCACGTATTGACTTGCAAATTTTAGGCCATTCACATACCTTGAAACACACGTCTTTGGCCTCTTCATGTCCAACTCAAATTAAAATCGTGTAGAGATCTTTTGTTCACTCATGTACACTCCACTCCTTTCATAATATGTTTTGCAAGTGTTTAAATAGTTTCTACTTGTAGTCCTCATCAAGAATTTCTCTTGTAGCTTAGTGAACATCTTGCTCCAAACCCTAATATTTTTCACATGCTTCACAAAATCTCATCAGATTACAATGTTTCCCTTCAACTTGTAGCTTGTGAAATCACTCTTTAATGTTATTCAATTATCTTAAATTGGAAACATCTCTTCACTTAGGTGAGCTAGTTTAAATTACTTTTTCTTTGAGCTTCTACCACACCAAGAAACTTGAATCTTCATTTTCATATTGAACTTCAGTACCCTTACTAGTTGTCTTGTGACATCTCCATCTTCAACTTCACTTTCTTCTTCTTCTAGTTTTGAGCCACTTACCTAGGCTTCCTTGGTTTGTTGTCTGCTCTATAATTATTATATTATTTTCCTTAGCATCTGCAATTCTTTGTTCATGATCATCATTCCACCTCTCCACACACCATTTCTTATCTTATGACCTCTTGTCGTATTCTTTGGGCCTTCCCTCTCCCTCAATTATTTCTTTTAGATATTATAATCTCACTCTAATCATTAGAGGAAATTTGCTCCCAAAATGGGCCCTAAGGAAATTATAAAATAATAATCCATGTATGCGACATCACATTGCTATATAAGCTAAGCTAAGCTAATCTAAGATTACGAGATGAGAATTAAAAATAATAATGGGAATTTAGATTCTTGTGCATAGACAATTAATAATAATAAATATCACATAATAAATAATTACTATTACTATATAACATAAAAATAGAATAAATAATTTATTGTTAATATATAATAATAATTTATAATATAGACATAAAATAATAATATAGAATATAGAATATAATAATAGTATAATAAGAATTAATAAATATAATATAATACTACTGTGAATGAATGTGAATATGGTAGAATTAGAATAAATGTAGAATATGATATAATAATATTAAATATATAATATAGTCATAATATAATATTAATTAATAACTATAATAAAATAATACTATGAATGCAAACATAGGGAAAGGTCAATACTTAGTATATCTTAGTATATTATAATACAAATGTGAATGAAACTCATGTATTAGAGGATATACTTATTATAATATAATACAAATGAATGTGCTAGACTTATTACAGGATATCTGTAATATGAATTAAATATGAAAAGGTCAAGTGCATAGTCTACGAATTAATATAAATTAATTATTATATATTACTAAATTAATAAATATATTACAACTCCCCTGATTCGGGTGCTAGCAAAAATCCCTTCCTGAAGCTTCTCAAGGCATCCTCCTACCTCCTTACAATACTCAACATTAACTCGGAGTTAAAGTCGACCAGTGGGTTTGCGTTGGCAAATATGACTATGCCCTCCATCAGTTATTGTAGACCGCTCCACAACACCTTGACCATGAGGCCTCGATCTCGACTTTGGCTTGACGACTCAGTTAGTACCTTCATCATTCAATCCAAGCTCTAAACGACGACACTTAGCCTCAGCAGTAACTTATTCACCAAGTATGCCTATGATCTGCATTCAAAGTGATCTGTTGGATATGGTACGAGGGGAATAACAACTAACATAATGGCGGGCTTGACTCCTCATTCTAGTTACAAACTCTATCGCAGTCTCTGGAACTCCAATTGGATTTGGAAAGTGTGCAAGGTCTAGAAATTTGGCATTCTTATCACTCCTCGTTGCTCCCTTCGGCTGTCGAGCACCCAGTTTAATGGGACCTCAATGGACAGGTCGAAGCCGAGGGGAAGAGGTAGAATCCATAATATTCAACCCCAGTTGAGAATCCACCAGGAAGAGACTGGCATTATGGAAGACTACTACAATAAAAACGTTCTTGAAACTCAAGTAGACATTGAGAGTCTTGAAAACGAGGCCCTCCATGGGAGGACGAATACCCCGGATGTTGTAGTGGACGTGGAGTTTGTGCCTCTTCTTCTCGACACTGGATCAACATGTGTCATAGATACCAAATATCTTCACACTGTCGACCTCTAATGGCACATGAAGACCATCCTAGCTAAAGCCGTCACTACTAGGGATGTTTCTCAAACGAAGATGGTCGGGAAAATTGAATACATTCAGCTTCAGAACCAACTAGTGGACAATAAACTCAACATCATGGTTGTTAAACAAGGAATCATCTTCATTGTTGATGGAGAGGAAACCACCTAGGTTCCTTGGGACGCTCCTCCATCTTTTGTTTAATTTTCTATCATGTTATCTCCCTTTTTTAGTATATATGGCTATATATTTAAGAGCACCAATACTCAGACTTCTAAAAAAAATTGGACAACTCTTGTAATAAGTTTTGGGACAATTTTTGTAAAACGTTTGTGGACGGTCTTTATTTTGATATATCCCGAGAAACAAGCTCA
>SNQJ01S0089744.1:25520-55642 GCA_010110895.2 Picea sitchensis
AGAGCCAAAGACCATGAGGACACTATGATTTTCCTCTTGCTCAAGTGTGCCCTTCCTGTTCAAAAACTTGGTTACCTGGATAGACATCCGTGGAGCATCCTTGCCTAACAATATATCTTTGAAAACTAAGACAAAGCCTTTAAAAACTTCATAAAAACAATGGGAGGCCTTGTGCCTCCATAGGGCCTCGTGCCAGAATGTTACTGAGTCGAATCCACAGTCTATTTTATTGGAAAGATAAAGTTTTGGAAACGGGAAGCAATACACAATTGCGAAAATCAAGTAAGATGACATATAAAATTTATTCGATTCTTTGAATCGTGACAACTGGGAATAGAGATAAATGGAAATTAGCTTCCCCCAACCGAAAATGTATTGTTCCTTGACTGTGAAATACAAAATATAAATAATTGTATGGGAAATGCTTGCTATGGATACATGTCCCATTATTCTTGTAAACAACCAAGCAATTTCTCGGAATGGATATCTAAAGGAACATACCTGCAACCTTGTAATATCTTCAGCAACTGTTGTCGGGTCTTCGAGGAAGTTGGCTAAGATGTCCAACCCGTTATGATGTTTTTCTATAAACTGCTTGCAGTCTTGTCCTCTGAACGTCAATGTTGGCTTCGACAACTTTAACATATCGCAGAAGACTCAAGGTGACAAAGAAACAGGAGAATGGTCGCGCAGTGAAATAACTCTTTAGTCTGGAATATACTTTTCAGCGCACCAAGAGACCACCTCCTTACAGTAAAAAACATCAGGGACACAACCTGCACGAGTGATTCAAGAGGTCCAAATCACTTCGCTCTGGGCGGAATGGGATGAATAGTAAAAGTATGCCCTAGACCACTGGAAGTTCTGGTCCTCATGTGCGAGCATATTTAATGTATCTCCACAAAACTGTTGTCGACCTGCTGCCATAAGTCTACAAGAACATTTGTTTGTTCCAGACAATGAATGAAATGAAAAGTTGGAAGGGATAATATAACCCTGCACAAATTTTTGTCCAAAGCATGTCAATGGGAGATGTCCTCGAGACTTTCATTGATTAATGACAATTTGGATGGATGTTGCATGATGTGTTGTTAACATTAAACACTAGTAATTGCATACATAGAACTGCGAACATGGTGGATATCACAATGAGAGATTAAGCATTGTAGATTTATTGAGCGCCCCAACATGACGACGTGTGTTCGAGATGAACAAATGGAAGGGACAAAATAACTCTCCACACATCTTGGTTTAATGCATAATAATGGGAGATCTTCTTGAGCGTTTCACCCATTAATGACAATGTTGACGGTTCCTGCATGGTCAACTATAAGCATGAAAGTTTTCTAATTGCATAGTAAGAAAGTATGGAGGTCACGGGAAGGGAACAAAAATAGGTACACAACAGGCAGTCAATTTGTATATTGTGCAGGGTGCGATGCCACTTGTTTCATACCTATGTGTCCAGTTGTCACTACTAAGAGCTAATTTAGTATTGAAAATAATTTTTTAGATTCTGTTAGATACTTCATAGGAAATAACATCCGTAAACAATAGCAATCTCCACCCCGCCAACCCTACATTCCGTGTGTGAATTTGTATATCATGGAACTAGAAGCACTATTTGGAGGACACATAACAATAGAAGTGCAATGTTGAGTCAACCAGTCTGCAGGTCCGCTTGTCAATTTGTATATCGTGGAATGGTGGGCGCTATTTGTAACACACACAACAATGGAGGCCTAATTTTGAGCCCGCCTGCCCGAGAATCCACAATAAAAAATGTCGCTAGGTATGGAATGCATAATTCGTACATGCTCTAAGATATCATGTCCATACTTTATAGTCCCATAATACAGGGGAAGAAGAAAAGGGAAAAAGGACGGAGTAGTTAACGGTCGAATTGTAGATCATGAAAAATTTGAGAGGAAGATGTATATAATGGAACAAAAAGAAATAGAGTTCAATTGCGCCAACTCGGCAACCGCGGGCATAAAATTCACCAAGTATGAAAAGGAACAGTGGTCAGTCCAAGTCGCCATGCGAGGATATAGATGGAGATGAAATTGGTGGCAACCTGACAACAATGGACATAAAATTGGCCAAGTATCGAAAGCAACAACGGTCGGTCGGATTCGTTAGATGGAGATAAAGATATTTCAACTCGTCAATGCTGGAGTTGCATATTTTGTGAACCCGACAACAGGAGGATCCAAAACAGGCTGAGAAGGTGTCTGCAGAGGAGGTGAGGCCCAAACCTTCTAATTGTGTCGCTCTGAACATTTGAATGCATAATCTATAACACGAAAGAGCGGACGATGTCGGAATCCGGTAGTCAATTTATATATTGTGGAGAGTGCAATCCCAACTGTTTCGTACCTCTGTGTCCAGTCCTCACTACTAAGAGCTAATTTAGTATTCAAAATATATTTTTAGATACTGTTAGATACTTCATAAGGATTAGCATCCGTAAACAATGGCAATCTCCACCCCGCCAGTCCTGCATTAGGTGTGTCAATTTCTATATCACGGAAGTGGGAGCGCTGTTTGGAGGACATGAAATAATAAAAGTTCAATGTTGAGTCAACCAGTCCACAGGTTCGCTTGAAAAATTGTATATGGCGGAACTTTGGGTGCTATTTGTAGGCCACAAAACAATGGAGGCCCAATTTTGAGCCCGCCCACCCAAGAACCCGCAATCCAAAATGTCGCTAGGTATGGAATGCATAATTCGTACATGTTCTATAAAATATCAGGTCCATATTTTATAGTCCCATAATACACGGGAAGAAAATAAGGGAAAAAGGACAGAGGAGTTCACAGTGGAATTGTAGATAATACATGGGAAGAAGAGAAGGGAAAAATAACTAAGTATCTCATAGAAAAGCATCTAGTGTTTGATTATTAATGCAAATGCTTTCGAATCCCTGCTGAGTTCTCACCAGTTAAGGCATAAATTGTAGATCACGGAAGTGTATTTTGTACCACTGTGTCCACTTGTCACTAGTAAGAGCATTGTTGATGTATATCAGGAAAGACGCGAAGTTGCTAGGGATGGAAAGCAACAACATATACTTTGAACAAAGTTAATGTATACGAGGAACCCACGGTGGAATTGTAGATCACGGATGTTTTGAGTGAAACATGTATATAGTGGAACGATAAGCAACTGGGTTTGCAACCGTCAGCCCTGTAGCGGCGGGCATAAAATTGGCTAAGTATGGAAAGGAACAACGGTCAGTCAGATCCATCGTGTGAGGATATAGATCGAGATGAAGACATGTCAGCCCGCCAAGTCTGGAACCGAATACCATAGAAACGACACTAAGTATATAGTCGATCTGTAAACCGCGTCCATAAAATTTCCTAGCTATGGAAAGGTACAATGGTTGATCGGATTCGTCATGTGAAGATACAGATGGAGATGAAGATAAGTATCTGATAGTTGAAAAAACCTTTTTTTTTTCCATTTATTAATGGTAATGTTTTCGAACGTCTGTTGGGTTCTCACTAGTAAAAGAATTAACTGCAGATCATTGAAGTTCTTTGGCTGCAACATGTATATGACGAAACAAGGGACATAGGTACTGGGTACCGCGAACCCGGGGCCTGGTGCCCAGATAACTGGCTAAGTATTGGCCAAGACAAAGTTTTGATATCTATTTCAATAGTATTCATACTAGTATCTATCAATGGAGAAAGTTTTCATATTTATTTGAATAGTATTCATACTAATATATATTAATGGAATCAAAATTTGGTGTGACTTAAGTAATCAAAGCATAAATTACAGACTATGGAAGTTCTTAGGCTGCAGGATGTATACGACGGAACAAAGGACATAGTTGTTTAATATCACAAACCCAAACATAATTGCCTAAGCTTTGCCGAAGAGGAAGTTTTTTGTATTTATTCCAATAGTATTGATATTAGTATATATGCACAGATATTATCAAATAGAAGAAGCTACAATATATCCACCATACTCCACAGGAACATTGCGTCAACAGTTCAACCGCCTTGTTGTAACTCATTAATTCATTCTATTTACAGAACCCGAAGAATGGAAACAGGATGGGTCCTCCAATTTCTTTCTTTAAATACAGGGCCAATGCCACATAAATATGGCCTATGAAAAATTATTCTTAAATGTAAAATGTAAAGAAAGAACAGAGCAGGTTTTATTTAGATTGAAGTAGTGGGCAACAGAAACAAAAGCTTGTCCTTCGTGTTTAACGACACAGGGGAAGAAGGTACAAAATACAATTAAAACAAATACCAGAAATTGGAAAATACTATTAAAAAATAAACCGAAATTATTCTATATTCAAATAAGATGGGTTACAAAATACAGTTGAGGCTATTTGTGACAATGATTACGATTTCGCCTACCGTCGACCAATAAAAATCATGTACATTGATGAAGTTTCTTCACAGTTTTATTGACGTTGAAACTCTTTATTCGTAAAATACTATTTGAATATAAATTTTGGGTTTTGTACTTAATTGGTGTTGCCAGGTACATCTATGTCAGTTTTTTGAATACCTTGTCTCTTCCAGATATGGCTTGCTTGCAATGGATGTTTATTCAACATTCCATTATTTGTCAAGTATTAATTTTCCTCTGACTAGTATTCTCCCTGTATTCGATCATCTGTTTGGTTGAGAATCCTGCCTGAGGATTTGTATGTGGAACTTCTTTGCTTTATTACAATAAATTGGAAGAAACGTCCAACCCAGATGCAAAATGAAAATATGTTGACGTACATAACTTCTTCGGGCAGCAGAGGTGTGGCAAGTGCATCAAATGCTGCAGAACACACCAGCACAGGTGTGGCAAGTGTATCAAATGTTGTAGATGGCATAAAAATATATCTTTCCTCATAGCAGTCGAGGTATGGCGGCCCACAGAAAGGTTTGGAATGTTCGGAGGTGATGCCAAATATGTGGAGTCTGCAACTACATCCAGAGGAAACTGAACAAACTTTGACAAAGAACATGCCTTTCTATCAAGCAGACTACCAGACCCACATGCATCTCATCAAACTATGAAATAGAAAATTTTGTAGTGTAATATGTCGTTTATCCACCCATACAGTTTCTGTTACCCGCCTCTAGTTACATTCACAAATGGAGTAATATTTCATGTCATTTATGAAAATGACAGGCCATTTTGCAAGCGACTGTAAATGCGCTGCCCCCGAGGAAGACAAATTCTTCTGCGATCTGTACAATTCCATACACTTTCCAAATCTATGTTGTTGGAAGAAGCTATATATTTAAACAAAGAACTATTTTGCACGTGACCTCAAAATCCATTACAATTCCCAGCAAAAAAACAAAGAAGTTCAACAAACAAATCTCCAGGTAGCATTTTCAACCAACCAAAGCATCAAATACAGGGAGAACACCAACCAAAACATACTTGTTCTTTTTTTTTCGTCCTCTCTGAGTTTCTCTTGTATAACCGAGTTTTTTTTTACTCAAATCTCATGCCACATAAAACTAGTCTCTCTTCTTTCATCTGCCCCTCAATCGCATCTCTAAGTTGTCTTACATGTCCATGACCAGGAACATTAGAATGAAAGCACCCTAAAGCGCAACTCTTTGATGATAGAGAGAAATGAAAATATGTATTTAAAAGAAACACTGGATGATCTTCCGTAGATTTTGTGTTGATTCGTTTTAATGACAGATGTTCTTGATATTTTCGCTTATTAATGCCAATGTTTTCGAATATGTACGATGAATAGTGACTACCAGCACGTATTAAAATTCCCATATCCAAGCAGATTCTTAAATCTAACATCTAAGATATGCACAATATTAAAGAGAGACATGACATCAAGGCCTCTGTGGGTGACATGTTCGTGAACTATGTTGAAGCTTTTAAGAAAACTATAAGTGCACAAGGCAAAAAAAAAGAAGAAGTATTTTCGCAAATTCAAAATGCAGGCAAAAAGAAATTACCAGATCCCATAATAGTTGCATGTCTATTCATTTTAATGGGAGATGTCCTCGAGCTTTCCAGTTATTAAAGCCCATCTTTTTGAAATACACAATATTAAAGAGGGGCATGATGTCAAGGCCTCTGTGGGCAACACATTCGTGAACTATGCTAAAGCTTTTAAGAAAACTAAAACTGCACAAGCCAAAAAAAAAAAAAAATCGCAAATTCAAAATGGAGACAAAAAGAAATTACCAGATCCCATAATATTCACCTGTCTATTCATTTTAATAGGATATGTCCTCGAGCTTTCCAATTATTTTAGCCCATCTTTTTGAACCTGTTTGGTCGGTTTTGACTTTTGAAAGCATATTTAATGTGTATTGGGAAGTGTTGAAGGTAACGGGGATGGAGCCCTATGTAACAGACATTACTACTATTTTTCTGTTTTTGTGCAGGAGCGTATGTAAAATGTACCTAAAGAAAAGTAATTCGACAATGCTAGTTTTTTTTTCACTAGCCCTTGAAATTCAAATAGTCCTCAAGTCCAATGTCAATTTGTATATCGCGGAACTCTCCATGCTATTTATAGGACACAGAACAACAAAATAAATTTTAGAGCCCATCATCCCCAGAACCTGCAATCCAAAAAATACTTACTTTTTTTTTTGTCCACAACCGTATGTAAAACGTATGTAAACTATTTCGAGAATGTTAAATTTTTTGGACATGAGGCCCTTCAAATTCAAATAGTCCGCAAGTCCAATTGTCAATTTGTATATCGCGGAACTCTCTGATTGTCAATTTTCAGCCGGCTACCTTGAGAACCCACGATGCAAAAACTAACGAAGTATGGGATGAGGGCTCCGCGCATGATTTATATATCTACTTTATAAAATTACATATTTCCTATTTTTAATTTATGCTCTCCAGGAAACCTATAATTTGATAAATTTCAATCTCTTATGTCCAGGAGCCCTTCTTTTAAAGAAAACTAATTTCGGAATGCTAATGTATACACCGAACACGACCTGTCATAGTTCATTACAACCTATCCGCGAAGCCCCGTCCATAAAACTGGCTAAGTATGCAACCGAACGACGGTTGGTCGGAATGATCATGGAACTCTCCATGGTATTTGCAGGGCATGGAACAACAGAAGCCCAATATTCAGCCCGCCACCCTGAGAACCCGCGATCGTTAACTTATGTTGTCCAGGAAACCTATAATTTCATAAATTGCATTCTCTTCTGTCGAGGAGGCCTTCTTTTAAAGAAAACTAATTCGGGAAAGCTAATGTGTACACCAAACATGACCTCTTATAGTTCGATAGAACCTATTCGCGAAACCGTGTCCATAAAACTGGCTAACTATGCAACCGAACGACAGTCGCTTGCAATGACCACAGAAACATGAGAAACTATAGAGTCAAACACAGTTTACAACAGGAGAGTAAAAGGGAGAGAACATGTATATCTCCCACACAATAAAAGGCACTCTCATAACTATGAAATATATTTTGAGGTCGACAAAATATAACCATGAAATATATTTTGAGGCTGACAAACTCTGCTTCAACGTGTAAGAGATGCAATTTACATTGCCTGCAATTCTTTAGTCTGTTATTTTAACTTAATAGTATTCTATGCAAATTGCACTGCAAATAAATGTAACCAGAGATCCAACCGCAGATGCAGCATCCCAACATTGCAAACCCTGGGCAAACAAGAACACACACCAAATAAGAACCCAGCTAAGAAGCACCAAAAGGCCCAAGTGCAGGCACATGACCGCAACCCTACAAAGTCGAATAAACCAACAATAAACAACATACAGTGAAGAAAGAAGCAAGCATCATCCCCCCCCCTAGGAATGATGTTGTTCCAAGTGCGATTGCAGAAACCCAAACGTGCAAACTGTAACAACACGAACAGGCAAGGAAGAACAACAACATGCAAATAATAAATCAGTGCCATGCAAAAAACAAGCATGGACCACTGAACCAGCAATGTCGCTAGAGCATATAAATTTAAAAAATGGAAGAAAATGTCTTGTAACAAGCCTGTTAAGTAACCATTCAACACTACCAAGCCTGTTAGGTAAACATTTAAGTCTGTTACAAATGTACTGTAAACATTTAAGAAAAAAATTCAATGTGCCAGGTCACTGACGTATCCCAATTTTTTTTTTATATTTTTAGTAACAATAGTTCGAACACCAGAGAATGTATTGGAAGGGAAAACTTTGGATATGCCACCATATCAAACATTGCCATAAATTTACCTATCATAAAATGCTAAACCAAACATTCAAATTAATGCTAGCATTAATCCACGTTCGACCAATGCATAACAAAATATATGATTCAAAAAGACCATATATGATCAAATACTTTGAATATGCCAACATATATAACATTGGGAATAGAGAAGCTGGAAATAAGACCTCCAATCCCTTGTCCAATCAGATCATGACAAAAATGGTACTTTTTTTTATATAAAGTTCGATGTTTTCAGTTCCCTGGTTGGATACTATGGAAATATTTGTGGTCAAAGAATAGACTAATATGAAGTCAACGATTTATCGATCGCTAGAGTCCCTCTACGCCTATGGCAGGGACTAATAAGAAAATGCAAAAGAACAAACTTTTTGAATAGAAGATTGTGATAAAGAGATTAGGGTTTTATATAACCATTCTTAACAAATAATTTAAGATAGCTTGACAGTTATAATATAAGGCTCGATAGGTCTCAATTTATCAACAACACAAATTTCGAAAAAATTTAGTTTAGAAATGATCAGTGGCTGAATTTAGATTCAATAGAGACGTCTCAATTTATCAACAATACAAATTTTGAAAAGCAAACAGATTTAGTTGCGAAATTATCAATCACTGAATGTAGATTTCGAAATCCATAACGAATAACAGTTCGAATACAACTCCTCAAAATAAGAAGTTAAAATACAATATGGATTGGGTTAATTTGGGAGTAATCTTCTTTCCTGAGTTACTTTTTCTTAATTTTTTTGGTTATTTGTTTTTAAATTTTAGGTTAATCCAGAATTCTAATTGATTTTCTGAGCATCTAGGTTGGTTTAAAATGGAACAAAACCCATAAAATAAGGTTCTGAAATACCATACAAAACTCAGACTACTCTTGAAAATCTGACCAAATTCAAACCTGGAAATTTAACTGAAAACGGATCTATTTGCTGCCTAGTTAGTTGAAAAACATGGAACTTGAACCGGTTCAAAGTAAGCATTAACTAAGAGTCTGCATCGTCCAGATGACGTGTGGAATTGGAGTGGCCGAACCACGTGTGGGAAAAGTGATTCATTTAATTAAAGAGTTTATTTGGACCAGAGAGTATTTATTAGGCAACTAGCATTGCCCATAATCAATATTTAAATAAAGTTAAAACATATTTACTTCAAATTTGCATTTATTAAGATTGTGTAGGATACTGAAAACAAAAAAAAATAAATATTTATTGCATTTATGATGTTTACCAATTGGCCATGTGTGCCTGTGCAATCTCTCCACAATCGAGATGGTAACACAGCGAATACCAACCATAAAAACAAACTCAGTCGATATGGTAAAGTCAAGTAGACTAACATTGTTATATATTGATTTTGTGTAGTGATATTATTTATCTGCATACAAGTCTCACTCTCACTTCTTTGTCAGTTTGACTTGTTGTTTTTGTTAGTAATTGTTTTTTTTTTTCCAATAATTTAGGGTTTACGTTGATACTATTTTGGAAATGAAGAGAATTAATTGGAGATTTTATAACCCTCAATTGGAAGAACAAAAAAATTATTTTATAGTGTGAAGAGAAGGATCTTTTTTTTTTTAATAATATAATAAAATAAAAAAATGTTATATGTATTATAACTCTAATAAAATGGAATGGAAATGATTTATTTAAGTATTGAATATATTTATAATTTTTTTTTCACATAGATTAAATATATTTATAATTATAATTAAATAGAGTGGAAATAATCATTCAATTTTGAACCATCTTGTTACCTTTAGGATTATTGCAGAGGAGTTCTCGAATACTAAAACCAATATTTTTTGTTGTTTTGTTGACTTCAGAATTTTTTTTGACATGGTTCTTAGGAAAAACCTTTGGAATAGGTTGGAAGAGCTAAAAGTGCCTCTCGAGTTGAGGGTCGTTGCAGTAAAGATGTATGAAAACTTTATTGCTAAGTTTAAAAATATTGAGGGATGGTCGAAAGAGATTAACTGCAATATTGGAGTCAAACAAGGTTGTCCCTTGTCCCCTACCCTTTTTGGCATATACATTGACAAGTTAGAAGATTGCTTGAAAAACGCAGGTTGTGTCGGTCCTACTCTCAATGGTATAGTCATCAATATTCTTCTTTATGCTGATAATATTGTTCTTATGGAAAGAGGTCCCCTTGATCTTGAAAACTAACTAAGAATCCTCAAGGATTTTTGCTCCAATATGGGTATGATTGTTAATACTGATAAGACTAAGGTCATGCTTATTAAATCCAATAAGATCACTTATGATACCTTCGTATATGACAACAACAACTTAGAGGAAGTGACTTCATACAAATATCTTTGAATTGATATTCACCACAAGCTCAACTGGAATTATAGCACCGATAAAATGTTATTGGGGGATGGAAAGCTTATTATGGGATTGAAAACAATTGTAAATCGATTGATCTTTGGATTTGGGACAATAAAAAACTCCTCTTTGAGACTCTTGTTACACTTATTATTCTTTATGGATGTGAAGTATGGGGTTGTAGTTCTCGTGAATCCTGGAGAAATGGTTGTAGTATCTCTCGTGAATCCTAGAGAAAGATAGAGCAAATACAAAATAATTTTATAACCTATAATGTCAAAATTAAAGGAAATACGCCCTATCCCATCCTCCTCTTAGAAACAAACATCTCCCCTATTGAGAGCACAACTATGACTAGATACCTAATGTATAAGAACAAGTTAAACAACATGGAAGACAAGAGGCTTCCTAAAATTGCTTCAAAATCGAGTCGTAACCACCATAGACTCAAGCGATGATGGCATAAAGATGCTTGGTCTTGGATAAACTATTGGGGAATCATGGAAAACACCATTTTTCAGAATAAATATACTATTAAGAATATCATCAAATCAAAATTTAAGGAGAAAATGTGGTGGTATTATAAGGATGTAATCAACCCTAATCTAGAAGATCAAAATTATCTATTTGTTTTGACAAGTGTAAAGAAAAAAAATGCATTGCTAAGATAAGAACAAATTCTCACGAGCTCCATAGTGAAACTATGCATTGGTTAATTCCTAAAACGCCTTGGGATGAAAGAGCATGTCACCTTTGTGACCCCAAGAAGGTTGAAGATGAAAAACACTTTCTCTTAGATTGTCCAGCCTATACCCAGATTAGATCTAATTTTCAAAATATTTGTCACACTACCAACCTTCCTAACCTCTTAACTCAAAAAAACTATGGTGATCTTGGAAAGCTTCTCTTAATGTTTTTCGAGCATTGAAACAAAATTCTAAAGAATCTCAAGTAATCACTTACCCTCTTAAGGTCCAATCTTCAATAATTAGTAATTAAAATTATGCGCTTTTTTGTTTTTTTAGATAATTTATAGGATTGAATATAAATGATAGGGTATATAAATCTTTATAAAGTAAGGAGTGAAGTTTTAAGGTTGTTTGTTTCACAAATAAGCCGGTTGTATATATTAATTTGGTGTTTGACTAAGTTGTGATGGGTATGTACACCTTTGCATATTAAAGGATGAAATTGCATTGTGTATAAGGAGGTTTCTTATCCCATAAACAAATGAGTTATATATGTCAATTTCATATTTGGCTACACTCTATAAGTATGTATACCTTTACAAACAAAGTATTGAAATTATGTTGTATATAGGAACTCATTTAAGAGCTCAACATGTCACTTGCCAAGTGTATCTTAACCAAAAATTCTTTTCCACAATTTTTAAACTAACTATTAAATTTTAGCAATTAAATACTATTTCTTGAACCAAAAATACTTTTCCACAATTTAACCTAATTCAAACATAGTTTAGACTTTGCAACCAAAATCTTTGAACATTAGTTGATTTTTCCCACAAATTTTGAGCTATTGCACAACATACTTTAAACTTCACAACAAAAATTTGAAAATTATTAGTCCTTGGTCCGCGTTTGTTGGATTTTTTCCACAATTTTTGAGCTATTGCACAACATACTTTAAACTTCACAACAAAAATTTGAAAATTATTAGTCGCGTTTGTTGGATTTTTTCCACAATTTTTGAGCTATTGCACAACATACTTTAAACTTCACAACACAAATTTGAAAATTATTAGTCCTTGCTCCGCGTTTGTTGCATTTTTTTTTCTAAGATTATTTAAAGTTTTTTTGAAATTTTGTATTAAATTAATTTTTTAATAATAAAAAATATTTTTTATAATTTATAATTTTTAATATATTATTTTTATAATTGATGTAATGCACGGAAGTGACAATTTTCCTGATTTATAAATAAATTATTGAATAAAAAAAAATTAAAAAAATTATGAAAAAACGAAACATGGCCAAGTAAGTATGGGATAAATTAATGCAATAAAGTTAATGCATAGTCCTATGATCTTAGTAAAATTATACACATTGCAATGTTTATCTCAAGTGCCTAGATATGTCTTTGTAATAATTTAATGTATTTAAGTTGCTTCACTCTTGGGATTGGCATTATTTCATTGTGTTTTTATGATTTTTATGGAGATTTAAGGATAAACATTGGTATTATTTCATTGTGTTTTCATGATTTTATGGAGATTCAAGGATAAACATTAACATTGAGATAAGTAATGATCATTTATTTATTGAAATATTAATTGAAGATACAAAGAGGTCCATATATAAATTGACAGTGTGGATAGTAGAGGTTAGATTTCATCAGGATAGTTATACATAGTTTTTCATTTCAATGTAGAAGACTTCATTATACTCTATTAATGAACACTTTCCTTTAGCTTCTCAATTTTCAATTGTTACAATGTTTGTTGCTGAAGTGTTCTCTTTACACAGTTTGGTAAGAGCTATGAGTTACCTTTTTGAATAAGTTTCAGGCTTTTGAACTTGTTTGTAGCTGAATTATAAAATTATCTCAAAATTAGGTTACATATAAGTACTCGATTTAAAATTATCTATAAGATTTTTGTTGAAAATTGGTGCTCTTTACTACACAATCTGTTTTTCGAATTATGTTTGATTTGATTTTGGATATATTAGCTTGTTGGAGATTTATTTGAGTTAGGTTTGGACATTTCATCTTGTTGGAGATTTATTTGAGTTGAGTTTGGATTATTTAGCAAAATGTGAGTTTATTTGTGGTATCCTCTCCCACAAATCCTCCTCAAATGGGTCTTCTTCTATTGAGCATGTTGAAGTTATGCCATCCCCACCCCTCCTCAAATGGGATAAAAAATCCTAAAAGTTTTTAGTGATGTTCTAAATAAACGACTTAAACAAGATTAAGTTGATAGACTTGTTAAGTTACTCTAAAATCACATCAAAATAGGATTTTCAAATCTCCAAGACTCATTTCACTATGATGTGAGTAAATTCCACATTTCTAATAACTCTTTACACACAAAATATATTTATAGGACTCATTGACATGTATTCAAATACCAAGACTCATTGACATGTATTCAAATGGAAATTTTATACACACAACATTCTATACTGGGAGCGCTAACCCATCTCTTGTAAGGTTGTACTATTAGGTGGACCTAAAGGCCTCTTCATATAATATTTTTGAAAAAGATATGCTAGTGTAATGAAAAATCATTGCCTCTTTTTGAGTAGTATAACTCCACCTTCGATTCTTACTCGCTTCCTTTACGAAAATGTTACAAAGAGTTATATGTACACATAGATTTGTTGAGAAGTGGCCAACTTATTATATTATACTCGTGGCCACTTACATAAGCTCTTAATGATAAATACTCCCACTTACATAAGTTCTTAATGATAGTGAAGGGGTAACAAATAATTCACTGATTAACATAATCCTAAATGATTTGTCCATATTTATGTACTCAATAAATGAAAAAATAAGTGAGTTCAATTTTTCATAATAAAAGTTAGTTAAATTTTATAGTCTAAATAAATTAAGTAAGATTATAACTTTTAATAAGAATTCGGTCCACCTTCTCCCTTCCTTAACCCAGTGCATCTTCTCCCTTCCTTAACCCAGTGCATTGTAGGAACACTTATTACCTTACCTCCTAGATTAAAACTATTAATCACCATTTGGGGTATCCACCATCCATCAAACGAGCTTTAAATTTCTATTTTTTAAAAATAGATTCATTTTTATGAAATCCAACACATGAACTTTACCTCAGCCACAAACACTTCTCTCTACTTTCACTTAAATTTGACATTATTATTGTTGTTATAATCTATAAATGTTGATAGTATCAAAAGCTGTTATAATCTATAAATGTTGATAGTATCAAAAGCAAAATGTTTGACTTAAATTTTGCACAAAACACGCAGTAATAATTACATTGTTGTTGCACTCCAGAGTAGCTTATAAGGTGTTCTACAAACCAATATGGAGGAGATGTTGTCACTAACGTGATAGATAAGATTACATTGAAAAAATTAACATTGACTCAATTAAAAAATTAAAAATAATAAAAAAAAGTGGGTCAAATAAAAGAAAACAATTACACAAACTATTACATATTACACACATATATACTAAGTACTTGCATATGACAACATCTCAAAATATTAATTCTTTCATATTAAATGATAATAAAAATTACACCTTAAGAAAATTGATCCCTCTTGGTTTGGATAGATCCGAATTTAAGATGGATCTTCGCTGGTCTATTTAAATACAAAAATCTCACTCGAAGTGTTTTTCAGTCATTTTGCATGCATCTATTTCCAAAAGGTTTACATCATCGATAATGAGAATTCACAACATAAGAACAACTAAACATCAAATTGAATATTATATATAAGTATATATATGGGTGATGCATGAAGTTGGTGGCCAAAAAGTGGCAAGTGGATCAACAGGAACGCACACTCGTAGTAACGCATGGGCTGCCTAGAACGACACATGTTCCTAAACCTATAGGTTTGGAAGTGGATGAACCTCCTATATTCAACGATTTTAGTGGTAGGAAACACACATGTATTCAATAACACGCTGCATTCCTACTGTTAAACATTTTTAAAGGGTCATGAAGGATTTTTGCTCATTATGCACAAATCGTGCTCAATTTTTTAACTTCATTGAGCAAATAGAGAGGAGCAACAAAGGGAGGATATTTCCACTATGTGTGTGTTTGATTTATCTTATTTTTAACCCAATTTAATCATTTCCAATTTAGTCTTTTGCTCGCAAGAATCTAAATTAAACAAGATAAATTGTAATTACATTTTAATTAATAACTAAATTCCAATTCTACATGCCATGGCTTTTAAATTGCAACATATAATAAAATGGTACCTCAAGACAATGTAAACTGCCTGTGAAGAAAACCAAGAATATAAAAACCTAGAATCCACCACAACCACCCAATGTAAAACACTCAAATTGATGAGGGGTTGGTTATATTAAGAACCCTTGAGGAACAATTAAGGGACACTAGAGAACCTAGCATACCTTCCTCCCCACTACTTATTTGGACATCATTGTGTAGTCCATTGTAAGTGCCCAAGGAAACTAGATCTCATTCCTGGACATAGGGCAAGAATGTATGAGTAATATAGCACTAGTTTGGACAAACCAAGTTAAAGAACTTGACATTTCAAAACAACAAATATCGCCTATTTTAGGGATTCTAGAGATGGACAAGAACCACCATTGACCAAGAAACACATATCTCCATTGATCGGTGCATCCATCCTTGGATTAGTCAAAATTGGATGGATAGGTGGTATATGGTTTTTAATAAACCACCTTGCAATAACAGGGAGATGCCCTTATATTTTATGAGAAAATTACAGGCTGAGTTTATTTTGGCTAAGCATGCCAACTACTTTGACATTGATGACTTCCAAGGGGTGGGTTGATGGTCCACACAATATTGAGAGTGTGTTACACATGATCCCATGTTAGGTCCTCAACCCCCCAGGCGAAGACTTGACCCCCCTACCCAAAATCCTCATGTTGAATAGAACTTGCAACAAGTACAGCTAGCCATCTCATCATTAACTCGTAGCCTAGTGCAACACAATAGCTTTGTTGCACTATCTGGACAAGAGGTGCTTGCTAGTGACATTGATATAGGGTTGGAGCTTCAACATGCATATGAGAGTATAGTGAGGAGATGGCACATGGACATAACGACTGACCATGTGAACCTCACATATGATCGAGTTGCATGAATACATGCTATGCACCTATAGAGCCTAGTGGATAATATAGCTTCATGGAGGAGGTTAGTGATCTTAACCCTCTCCATGTTCTTCATCGTTACATTTATTTTCATATTTTTGTGTATTTTATATCGATATTTTAATGTATGTTGTTTTGTAATTGTTACTTCCATGTAGTAGACCCTCTATGTTTCATGGATGCAATAGTGCATAGCCCTACCCATTGATGCAACAATAGGAGGACATGTTCATTGCACCCCACACACATAAGCAACATTTGATAAATTCAGTCATTTCTTTATTTTATGGCATCCTCTAAATTTTTAATGTTCCTTGTTTCTAGGACTTGACTAGGCGATGTCAGGAATGTCCATCCTGGATGTACAAGTGAACTCTTCACATGTATCATGTGTAGAGTTGGGCATTGTATAATTTCAAATTGTTTGTGTGTTTCTATGTTTTTGAACTTACTATTTGGCACTAATAGACAATTTTATTAATATGTAAGGTAGGTTGTGATATACTGTGCATTAGCTATAGTACCATGTAATTCCCTGCACTGGTGTTGTTTCCGTTACCTTTCCTGAAAGTCTCGGGAGTTGCAACACACTTGTACAACCCGGGAGGGTCCACGCAGCTACCCTCAACATCAGCCTTTATTGCACGATCCTCGTGGATTCACAATGTGGCACAATACATCTGTAATTATATGTATGCCACTCCCCCACTCCCACCATTTCCACACTTTTACTGATTCCGAGACTACTACAATAGAGGTTGTATCCGAGTAGGTTGTACAACCTAGTGCTCTATCTACCAGTGAATATCTATCAAGGCCTCAGATATTAACTGTGAGATAATGCATTGATGATATTTTTGTGTTTCATGGGAATTTATTTTATTTATATTTGTTTAATTTTCTTGGGATTGATCCTGTAATTGATGCAAGGTGGCATCACAAAGAGATTGGGTCATGGAGGAGGTACACCCTCACGCATTAATAGTATCATATTTGGTGAGTTGTATTAGGTTAAATTAGAAAGCATCATTTTGTATGTCTATTAATTCATTGAGGAAAAAAAAACTTATAACACCTGCTTATTCTTTGTACTTTGAGAGTGTCGGGCTATTACACAGTCTAGAACCTTCCTCGAGGTGTTTCTTCGAGCAAGAGAAGAAATATTTATTTTCAAGATGCTCTTGAGGGTGGCAGTGGTCAATTATTGACAAACTACTTCCATTTTATATCTAGGCCACCACATGAATGTTTTTTTATGTTAGAGCACTTGTTGTTGTTTCTTTTGCATTGACAATGAATACATTTTGTAAAATGTACAATTCTAGGACGATGTTGAATATATATATATATATATATATATATATATATATATATATATATATCATGACATTTTTCTTATGAATCTCACTGCTTTTTGCATTTTATGTTGATGAATATATGAATTTTATGTGCATTAATCTCATTTGATTTTTTTCTAAAGGATTAAAAATACTTGCATTGGCTATTAATAAATAATATGTTATGTGGTGGAAAATATTGCTAAGTTGTAAATCCATAAGAAATTAATGGTTATCAAGTAGCATTGTTTGCTAATCAACCATGTATCTCTACATCATCGATATATCATTCCTTCTAAATTATTTGCGTGAATGTTGTTGATATCCATATTCTATCTCACAACCAACAATATGGACTACCTCTTGAGTTATATCCATCTAAATCCAATGGCAATCCACACTCAAATAGTGTCACTTGAAAATATTGTGGCATAAAAAATGACATATTGAATAATTTATTATAGAAATAATTTCTTCTTAATGATCCTCTTATACATAATTGTAAATCATTTAACAATTTCAGCTCAATGTTATGTAGAATTGACCTCCATAACTAGTACTAGAATTACTAATTTACTAAGACATAAGGTAAATTCAATTGTGTAAGTACACAACATTTGGACAACTCAAACACTTCACACACACACATAAGGACACACACACATATAAATATGAAGTACATGCACCTACAAATATCTTATCAAGGGTTGTTATAAGTCGAGCTCTTCAAACCCTAGCAATGGAAACCATAAGATAACATTAGCCAATAGCTCACTTCATTAGAGATCATAAACAAGGTAACACACACAATGGTAAGTACTTTTTGGAACCTACAATGTATCCCACAATTGTACAAGATAAACTCCCTCTATCTTTTTGATAACAAGCATTATTAGGTAGTACCTTAGGGTTTTCAAATGCCATAAAACCTTAAATTCTTCTCTTACCAGAGCTATAGGACACAAGTCTTTATTTTCTCCTCTAGGTATAAGTCCTAATATTCCTAGACTCCTTAGGATAAAACCTTGACCCTAGTCTTCCAATGACATTCCTTTGAGAAGCCTAACTGTTAGTTTCTTAGTTGATTCAATCCATAATTTGATCATTTTATAGGGCACACACCTTATTCCCCTCTTTCTATGCATGACATATATTAAATCATTTGATTTATGTGTAACACTTCATAAATGCCAAAAAAAGACTAGTCAATGACTCATTAATGCACTAATGTTTGTTTAGATTGTGTAGTGGCTATATATAAATTTTGTTAAACCCATCAATTATTAATAACATTTATTCAGCCTTCCATGATGTCCACTAAACTTATTAATTTTGATCAATGAATGAGAGAGTTCCCATGGAAACTAGATCTAGAATGGATGTTATTTTCCACCTACAAATAAAAGTTTTGAGGTTACATTTCATGACACACCATAGAAATTAATGCTATTCTACCAAAATTCATCAAGGGAGACTTGAAGCCATTTTTTTCCCTTCACCATCTATGAGTTTATTGCACATTCCTACCCATTTTTGGGTTAGAGCACACAAGGAGACAAAGGAACCTCCCAAACGCAATCCCATGTAAACATGTTGATGCCATGCCATTCCCATGCCATTTCCATGCCATTCTCATGCCTTACCAATTCATTCCTTTTTTTCAATTCATTTCCAAAATTCTCGTGTTAGTTGGGAGAGGTCTGCTGCAGGTGCCTAGGGCAGTTGGGCACATGAGCTGGTTGAATATGTGTCAAGGCCAAATAAGGAGTTGGAATAGAGGGTGGAAGAAGAGTAGAAGGGGGATCCAAGTACCAAACTAGGATCCATAAAGTGATGTTAGGAAAATTCAAGGTGGCCATGACAGGGGTACTTATACTATTCTTGGAGGAGAAAATAAGAAAGGGACCTAGCCAAAGGGGTAGTGTGAATGAGGATTCCCTAATAGTGGTGGTATTGAAGATGCTATAATTGAGGGCCCAACATATGGTCGTGGAGGTGGACCCAATGGCTAATGAGTTGTTGACACCATATAGACATCGGGTGAACTTGGATGTGTAACTACAGGGGGAGGCCCATAATTGTTAAATTATGAGCTTTGATTTCTTATGCAAATTAATTCTTTTATTTTCTTCAATACTTTGATTCCAGCTTTAATATATTTCAACAATTCCAAATCATAATCTAATAGCAATAATATATAGATAAGTAAATATGCATATCAACAACATATACCGGGAAACCCTATAAAGTGAGAAAACCCCAACAAACAATATTCCTTTATTTCATTAATAACAAGATCTCTACAAATATCCACCATGAATGTTCTCCTTCTCTCAAAGAGATATTCGCTAAGATGACTCTGACTTAACAAAGACTTACAAGACCTTGCTGAAATATACCTTTGATATGATGCCTCTTTATAACTGATATGCTCCTCTACTGCTTCACCCTCAACCTACATACAAACTGTTTCAAACTCAGATGGAAGAGAGAGTGTTTGACCTCTTCTTATATATAGGCTAAAGAGGGGAAGCTCAAAATAGTAACCTGACAGGCTTTAATTAAACATAACTCAACTTCTGCTTTAGTTTGAACCTTAGAACTAGACTCTAAGATCGGTTACAACTCAAATTTTACATCTTTAGTTTGAAATCCTAGAACTAGACTTGGAGGTCTATTAGCGTTTTTAGTCTCAAACTTAGAACTAGACTTCTAAGACTTTAGTTGCAATCAATGATTACATCTTACTCTAAAGTAGAACTTAGAACTAGACTTTAGTTGCAACTCAACATTACACTTTAGTTCTAAACAGAACTAGGACTCAAGAATTTAACTGCAGAAACTCAACATTACTAAAGAACTAGACTCAAGACTTTAGTGCCACTCAACATTACACTTTATTTAAAAAATAGAACTAGACCTCCAAGACTTTAGGCTACAATCCCTGACAAGGAAATCAAAATTCTCTTCATGGTGTATACTGTTTACACGTGTCAATGCACTAGATCAATATAATTACATCATTTGCAATATTAGGAATGTCATTTGTTTCTAGCTCATAGGAATTTTTTTATTCAACCTAACTTTTTTCTAAATGCCTTGAATTTTTCATATGGTCACAAGGCTTCCACTAGGCTCACAGAGGCTGTATGTCCCCCCTGACTTTTTCAATGGTCTGTCTATGCTCACGTAGGCTGTATCGCCCCTCTCGACGCTTGGTGCACCTGACTGGGTCTATGCTCAATGAGGTTGTAATACCTCTGAATTTTGCATGACTCCACATAGAATCTCGCTCATCCTACTCTTTGGTTTGACCTACAGAGGTTGCAGTAATGCTTCCTGCTTTTTGTCAATACCTCACAAGACTGCTGATTCTCCAAATCTCCTTGGCTAGCCTTAGGTGGTCCATATGGCCTCTCATTGAGAATGTGATCACGATGCTACTAATTTAACACTCCTCTCAATGAGGGAGTCATTTTCAGCCACACAAAGCTTGCCTCTCAACTGCACAAACTATCTCGAGGTTAAAGGCTTGGTCAGGATATCACTTACCTGCTTTCTCGTGGCTATGTATGTAATTTTAACTTTTCTTTGGAACAAGTCTCGGATGTAGTGGTACTCATGTCAATATGTTTTGACCACATGAAATAATACCGTGTTCTCTACACTTTATGCAACTTTGATTATCACAAAGAAACTACTATCATCTCGAGCTTGTCACCAAAACAACCTGTAAACCAATTTTCAGCTTCTATAATGGCTCTTGCTAGCATCACTTGTTGTAAAGTAATTTCTCTCATTGCATCAGGTAATGATCCTCTGGCTTTGACCAAGGATCATCATGGATCCTAAACTCAAGCAAGATCCCATAATTTTCCATCCACTAGGCTTCCTCGCCTCGTCACCATCCAAGATACCCATGCATAAATAAATAAACCACCACTGGATGTATATCCCATACCATAAGTAATGGTCCTTTGAGATATCTCAATATGTGCTTTGGCTACACTCCAAAGGTTCTGTTCTACTACCATGAACTCCACTTCAATCAATCACTCCATAACATATATTCCGACTCTAGTGTGGATCATGTACATCAATGATCCAATCGATCGCCTATACATGGTGGGATCCATCAAATCTGAACTTGTATCAGAATAATGCAGCTTCCTAAGGTTGGTAACCATCATCGGAGTAGATATGGATTTTCAATCCATCATACGAATCCTCTTTAGTACATCCACTATGTATTTTCCTTGTGCCGTAAATATCTCAGCCTGCTTGCCACACTTTTAATCCTAGGAAGTAATGCATCGCTTCCAAGTATTTCTTATCTCAAATTCTAGGTTAGCCTCTTACAAAGCATATCCCTTCATCTCTGCTAGAAATAGATCATCAATATACAATATTAGTATAACATGTTGGCTACTCTTACCTTAAAGTATGGATTTACATCAACATCACTTTTCTTAAAGCCCAGTCTTTTAAGAAAGCCATCAACTTCTATCATACCAAACTTTGAGTCTCGCTTTAAGACCATACAAGGCCTTCCTTAGCTTGCATACATGAGGTTTCTTGTTATGCTAAAGATAAACCATCCGGTTACCTAATAAATACTCATTGAATTCAATCTTTCCATTCAAGAATGTTTTTACATCCATCTAATGCAGCTTCCAACCAAGAATGGAAGAAGCTAAATAAATAATAACTTGAATGGAGGTATACCTGGCTACAGGGCAAAAGTCTCTCTTACAATGATTCCTTCTTTCTCTCGAGTGAAGCCTCCGCTACAAATATTGCTTTGAAGTTTTCCACACTTCCATCAAATTTCCATGCTTGATCTTTATAGATCCATTTGGAAGAAACCACTGCTTTTGTCTTTTGGTCTTGGCACAATGTCCCAAACATTTTTCTTTATAATAGACATGTATCTCTCAAGCATGGCATCCTTCCATACTTGTAATTTATCCGCTTCTTCAAACGAAGAAGGCTCTGCATCACTAATGCTGCTCATCGCTGCAACATAGCCTCCAAACCTATGAGGCCTCTTCCTTTCCCTAAAAATTCCTTTGGGAGCAACTATCCTTTTCGCTTCTTGCACTGTTTCTTTGGCTTGCCCTGGCTTCCTTTTGGTGGAGGTTCTTCAAGAGTTCTTTCTACCACTTCAACGGGTTCTAGGGGCTCACTACTTGCCCTTCTTCACGAGGTTCCTCCCTCCGATAATTTGACTCTTCATTTTCAAGAGAGCCGATCAACCGCTTCTAAACTCGCTAGGCTCTATGGATTTCTTAAATGTGGCTACCTCATGGAAAGTCAAGACATCTCTGCTTACCTTTATTTGCCTATGACCTGGTACATAAATCTTGTAAGCCTTGGAGTTCTCATCAGATGCCACAACCACCTTTCTTCCTCGAGGGTTCCATCTTTGTCCTTTTCTTTGAAGTGACATGACATACACAGACATCCAAATATCCTTAGGATGCCTACTTTAGGTTTGATCTATGAGAAGACTTCTTCAGAGTCTTGTCCTTCAAAATAGCATGTGGACACCTATTCAAAATATACACGGCAGTGAAGGTAGCTTCTTCCCATAAAAGAATTCCATGCATCTCGGTCAAACATCATTGCTTTCATGACCTCACAAATAGTCTTGTTTTCCCTCTCAGTGAAACCATTTTTATGAGGGTTATATGGCACAATCAACTCCCTCTTTGATCTCCTCAAGGACTTGCAGAAATCTTCAAACTAAAGAGATTCAAACTTCCTCCATTGTCTATTCATGATTTCGATGTGTTTCCCTGTCTTCTTTCAATAAAGGATTTATACTTTGAATTTATCAAAATGTGTCACTTTTGTTTTGGTAGTAATAGGATCCAACATTTTGAGTAATCATCAATAAAAAATGACATAATACAAACAACCATTGAGGAGAGGGAGACATTACGGGACTACATACATACGAATGAACTATATCTAAGATGCCTAGAGCTCTGTTGTCACTACTAGGAAAATATTTCTTTATATTTTTACCCAGTACATCCTTAGAAATTCTCTTCACTTTACTAAGAGAAATAGAGGGAATGCCATATACCATGTTCAGAGATATGGAAGAGATTTGCAATGAATATGTCCAAGTTCTATGCCACAACTTGCCGGAGCTAGTTGCATCATGAGCCAATGCCCCAATTGGACTGGTCTCCGACATGACGTGATAGTCCCTCCACCGCGAGTTCCAATGTTCCGCTTGTTCTAAGGGCTACCTTTAGCCCATATAGTAGTGCCTTCTTGTCCTGATTTATCACTCCAATATCCTTGTCCTCAAGGGTTGCAAATCGATAGTAGATTCTTCTGGACTAGAACATAATACTTCATCAACATGAAGTCTAGCCCCCGATTCCAATCTAAAGGAGATAGATCCTACTCCTTATATCTTGTAACATTTTTCATCCCTGCCTCACTACTGCGAAAAGATTTTAACTTCAAATCAGAGAGGATCTCCTTGTACCGTGGTCATGTGCTTTGATGCACTGTTGTCTACTAACCAAGTTTTCGCCCCGTGGAAATCGAATCGATAAGGCAAAAACCAAATAACATTCTTTCCTATTTTCTTTTCTCATTAGAAGGACTTTTCTGATTTTTGGATTCATATCCTCAGCAGTTGAGGCATGATAAGCTCTGCTTTCCTAGGATATTTCTTTCTAAAACCAACAACTTTAGAAAATGACCCAACTTATTACAACTAAAGCATTTAATCTTAGATGTATCATCAATATTCTTGCCTTTGAATGAACCTTTGATGTTTGGCTTCCATTAAGAGCCTTTATGGAAAGTGCCCTTCTTCTTTCCCTTTAATCTTGATACTAAGGCTGAGTGCTCTTCTTTCATTGACTCGCTCCTGGTAGTCAAGTGACTCTCCTCCTAGAGTAAATCATGTCATAACCTATCAATTTTGGGTTGAATCTCTCTCCCATTTACACTAGATAATAAGGTCTCTGATGAAGAAGGAAGACCATAAAAATGGCCTTCTTCATTAAATCATCATCATTCATTGTCATCCTAGACCAAAAGTTGATCTCTAATCAGAGCTATCCCGAACAGAAAGATGTTATCGATTCATCTTTCTCCATCTTTAAATACTTAAACTTGTGCTTAAGTGTCCTCTTTTGATTTGGAGCTTGTTTCTCATACAAATTCACTAAGGTATCCATACGCCCTTGCGCCATCAATGAAGTCATTGGTGCATTATACCTATTCTTTGATCGAAGCCAAAGATGATTTGCTTGGTCTTTGTTTGACTCTTCCTAAAAGTCGCTCTTCCTGCATTATTCGTTGGTTCCTCCATCACTATGGTTACATACTGCTCAAGATCATTCTTCTGCAAGATATTTGTTATATAGAGCTTCCACATTAGTTAGTAGCTCTTTTGAGCCTATCTTCGGTCCCGACTCAAATGGAGGATGCCATGGTCCTACTGAAAATTAATCAAGTTTTGTTGATCTCGTGTACCTGTTGTTGCACTTCGACATGTTTAACACACCCTAATCTATGACACCATGTTAAATTATGAGCTGATTTCTTATGGATTAATTTTATTTTCAATACTTTGATTCTAGCTTAATATATTTCAACAATTCCAAATCATAATCGAATAGCACAATTATGTAGATAAGTAAACACATATCATCAACACATGTAATTTTGGGAAACCCCTGCATTGTGGAGAAAAACCCTTCAACGAACAATATTCCTTATTGTACTAATAATGCAAGATCTTACAAAATATCCACCATGGACTCTCCCAAAGAGCTTCTACAAGATGATTTTGACCTCGGATAAAGACTTACAATACCTTATTTAAATACCTTGATATGTCATTTTATCATCGATAAAATTCTTATTGTTTACCCCCAACCCAGATATGAAAAATCAGGTTTCAAACTGTGTTGTATAACTCAGATTGAAGAGAGGAACTGAACTCTTTCCATAGGCTAAAAGAGGGGAAGAGGAAGATCGAATAGTAACCCTGATTGCATGCACAAACATAACTCAATTTTCATGCCTTTAGTTCTAACTTAAAGAACTAGACTCTGAGATTGCCACAACTCAACTTAGCTTCATATTTTAGTTCTAACTTAGAACTAGACTTGAGACTCCATGCTTTAGTCTGAACTTAGAACTAGACTTAAGACTTTAGCCAGGTGTTCTCACACATAATTCTAGTTCTAAAGTAGAACTAGACTTTGAAGACTTTAGTTGCAACTCAACATTATACCCTAGTTCTAAAATAGAACTAGATTCTCAAGACTTTAGTTTGCAACTCAACATTACTAAAATAGAACTGACTCGCGACTTTAGTTGCAACCTTCAACATTACACTTTAGTTCTAACATAGAACTAGACTCAAGTCTTTAGTTACAACCTTGGACAAGACAATTCCAAATCTCTTCATGGTGGATAATGTTTATACAACGCACTAGATCAATACAATTACATCATTTGCACATTAGGAATATCAAGCTTTGTTTCTAGCTCATAGGAATCTTTATATTCAACCTAACTTTTGCTAGATGCCTTGACTTTTTCATGGCTCACAAGGTTTGACTAGGCTCACAGAGATTGCATGTTCCCCCTGACTTTGCACTAGTTTGTCTATGCTCGTAGAGGTTGTACGTTCCCCCTGTTTTTTGCATTAGACTTACATCTTTAATTTTGTCTTAGACTTACAAAGATTCTACCTTTGCCTTGGCTAGATTCAAAAGATCATATATCATCTCGTTCATCCTAACTTTTTCTTTGATTCATATAGGTTGTACGTTCCCCCTGGTTTTTTTCATTACCTCACAAGACTTGTTGATTCTCGAAATATCCATGGCTAGCCTCAGGGTGACCCGTATGGCCTCTGATTGGAGAATGAATTTCGATGCTGCCAAATTTAATAATAATATGCACCAAGTAATGTTGAGTCTTTGTAGATTCTAGGGATGATGTTCAAAAGAGAGGGAATTGTTTGGCTTCTACCCAGGGAAGACACCACTTGATCAGGGTGAAGTTGTGCTTGAGGATCACATTAGGTCAATTTCAATCTATGGTGACAATTTTCCTAATATGGGAAGATAATCTTATGAAAGACAAAAGAGGAAACCTCCTTCATGGCATGCAAGAAGCTCCAACCTAGAAGGATGTTATAGTCCAAAGGGACATATGTAACTTTAATGCCAATACACTCTTCTCTTCCTCCCAATTGGATGGGATAGTTCTAATAAATCCCTTTGTGGTGAGAGGGATAACCATCATACGCACAAAGGGAAATCATAGATGGGATAATTGTCGGGGAGCCTAACTTCTTCTAGACTTGTGCCAACATGACACATGTGGATGCACCTTCACCAACAATGCATTGATGAATGATGGCAATCTTGATGGACATTGGAACTTGAAATGCCACTAAAGGTGGTAGTAAAAAAGGTTTAGCCTTGTCAGCATCAAAAGTGATCATCCCGTCATCTGATGGATCTACTTCACCCAAAGAAGATACTAAAACATTCCTTTGTGAAGGACATATCTGAAGGACTTCAAGGGATGTCATTTTTATAGGGGATTGAGCTAAGTCATCTATTATACTATATTTGTGACTAATCATGCATGGGGGTATGGACATTCTTCCTTAATGGAACCTTAGATAGCTTAGGAGGTAGGTTTGCACTAGGGTGAGGAATTTGCAAAGTTCAATTATTGGATAAAAGAGGATCCGAGGACTCGGTAGGTTGTGCTTCACGAGACATACCATACAGTCATTATTAGGTGGTGAGGTTGACATCGATCGAATCTCAGTAAAGGATCTATTAATTCCCATTCGTAGGAGTGGTGGAAGTGGGAGGTGGTCTATAAGGAGTGGCTTCTATGGTGGACACAAATACTTGTGTTGGAAAAGTATTTCTCAATACAATTGGTTACGATGAGGAGGGTGGGGTGGGTTGACTATTGGAATGCTTGGCATCTTTAATTGCTTCCCACATATGATGCATTTCAAGTAACAAGGGACACTCATGGGTATAATGTCTGTAGACACCGCAACTAGTGGAAGGTTTATTGTTATGAAGGTTTTGATTCTTCCCCTTCTTAGGCCGGGGATTGTTGCCTTGGATTTGAGTTATAACATGTTGATTTCCCTCACTGTTGGTATTATATTTTGAATTTGGATTCCTCTGTTTCCCTTGGTTTTGGCTATTCTTTTTATCCTTCCCTTTATTCTTCTTATTTTGATTAGGGGGATTGGAGTCATTTTTTTGTGTGTACACTTTCCCTTGCGGAGGGGGTGCAGGATGACCAACAAGGGCTTGGGGTATCGTTTCTATAGGGACCGAAGTAGCTGGTGGTGGGTTAGGAAAAGGGTAATAGGGGTTCATAGTAACCCCACCACAAGAAGAGACGTTACAAGAAGGCCCATGTACATGTGGATCTACATGGGGTGTAGGGTGAGAGGTATTGGTGCCTACCTACGATGAGTGAGATCAATCCTGAGGGGGATTAGGATAACTATAGGAGGTGTTAATGCCTTCATAAGGGTTACAATATCCACCAGGTCCTAGAGGATTAGGGTGTAGATAGGTACGAGACATAGATCCTATAAGGCCATCATCTGTATGGGATTCCCATAGTGCAAAACAGTAACTTGAGTGAGAGCAAGGAGCAATGAGAATGATGGTATAGAGATACCTTGATTGGGCATAAATAAGATCATATTGTTGTGCATTTTGGATATGTTATTCCTCATTTCTAGGCAGAGTCATAGCTACATCCTTGGCAATGGGAGGAAGAAGGGACTCCAGGAACCAATCCATGAGGAAATAATCATTGATCTCATATTTACACATTCCGCATCTTCTACACCACTCATGGATGTGATCCAAAATGTGAGTAATGGTGGTTTGATGGAAGTTGGTCAAGATTTCTATCCCTACATCATGGTGGAATGGAAGATGGAAGAAGGTGAGGAAAACCTTGTCTATGGACTCAAAGGTTTTATGGATATTACGAAGTTTGCCTATGTACAATTTGGTGGTAACACCCATCAAAGTGTGTTGAAATATTCACAACCTAATCAAATCCTTGCTTATGGAATTTGAGGAACGCCACTAAATAAGCTCACAATTACATACATATTCCTTGTTGAGGATGAATGATTTGATGGACAATTTAAGTCTCCAAAAGACAAAAAATGATTTGAAAATTGGATATCACCCGTTCAAATTAGAGAAAGGGGACGAGTGAAAGATTATATTCAAGACCAAGGACATATTATGTCACTTATGTTGTTTGGGATGACTAAAATACTAAAGAGGTATTGAGACCATATGTTGGTATTGTTAACTTTGACGACATTTTGATTTCATTAGAGTGCAAAAGGAGCATTTGCAACATTTGAGACGGGTTATTAAAGCATTGAAGAAAGACTAACTGCATGTTAACTTAAATATATGTGAATTATGCAAGGAGGACATTGTGTTGTAGGATTCCCTCTGCATTGATGACACAAAAAAATATAATTATGGATGGCTCATTTCTTTGAATTCTGGCTTGAATTCTTCATTTCCTCCTTGCTCAAATTCTAATCCATCAATCACCAAATAATGTAACAAAAATGGCACTAAGAAACGCATTGGCTCCCATTACAAGCTCCCATTATTTGTAAAAAATTTAAACTTAAAAAATACTTTACAGTCCATAGATGTGTGGGCTAAACTAATTGCAATCAGAAAGTCGTCAACGTCCCAAAGACCACCAATGCAGCAGGAGCAATAGTTATTGGAAAGCATGGCTATGAAATTCAATATTCAATTAGTTAATGGAAATCATATCTAAGAAATTCAAGATTTCAGATTTGCAGTAGAAGAAAAATAACCGACGTGGTTATCCAAAGAAATGTTGAGTTGATTGCAAACTTAAAATTTGACTTAAATTCTTCACTGCCTCCTTGATCCATGATCCATAATATGCAAAACACTAGAGCTCAAATCCATTGCAATTCATTCGAATGAGTTTTATACAACAAGAAGCTGTAGGTCTGAACCGTGTTGAATCGTCGGATTCTACAAAAATCATTCTTCCGCAGGCATATAAGGCATCTGCTTAGAAGATGGATGGACTGGAAACTGATCTATTTTACCAACACGGTTATCCGTACAAAACTGGTAGCTTTCTTCATTAACAAAACAATGACCAACTTTTAAGCTGGCCATTATTCGCTACTGACTAATAAATGCCATGAAAACAAAAGTTGCAGTAACAAGTTTGCGGTGGGAATTATGGGGAAATGTTTGGAGAGGAGGGGATCTTTTTATGAGCTAATCTGAATGTTTAGCCTCCTGAGCCATATGGAATGAAGAACCATATGGAAAAAGTCA
>SNQJ01S0089744.1:55652-77099 GCA_010110895.2 Picea sitchensis
CATGTCAAGGAAAGGCATGGCTTGTCAAGGAAAGGAAAGGCATGACATGTCAAGGAAAGGCAATGGCATGTCAAGTCAAGGCAAGGAATGTCAAGGAAAGTCATGTCAAAGCAAGGCAAGCCATGGCATGTCAAGGAAATTCATGGAATGGAAAGGCAAGGCATGGAATTTCAAGGGAAGGAAAGGCATGGCATGTCAAGGAAAGGAAAGACATGTCAAGGAAAGTCATGGCTTGTCAAGGAAATGCATGGAAAGGCTAGGCATGGCATGTCAAGGTAAGGAAAGGCATGGCATGTCAAGGAAAGGCATTTCAATGCAAGGCATGGCATGTTAAGGAAAGGCATGTCAATGCAAAGCAAGGTATGTCAAGGCAAGGCAAGGCATGTTAGGGAAAGGAATGGAAAGGAAAGGCAAGGCAAGAAATGTCAAGGCAAGGCAAGAAATGTCAAGGCAAGGCATGGAAAGGAAAGGAAAGGGAATGCATGGAATGGAAAGGCATTGCAAGCAAAGTCATGGTAAGGAATGAAAACGCATGGAAAAGCATGGCATGTCAAGGCAAGGAAATACATGTCAAGGCAAGGCAATGCAAGACATGTCAAGGAAATTCATGGCTTGTCAAGGAAAGACATAGAATGCAAGGATAGGTATGGCATGTCAATGCAAGGCATGGCATATCAAGGTAAATCAAGGCACGACATGACAAGGCAAGACAAGGCATGGCATGTCAAGGCAAGGCAATGACATGTTAATTCAATGCAAGGCATGCCAATGCAAGGCATGCCAATGAAAGGCATGTCAATTCAAGGAAATGAATGTCAAGGCAAGGCATGGCATGTCAAGGTAAGGAATGGCATGGAAAGGAAAGGCATGGCATGTCAAGGCAAGGAAAGGCATGGCATATCAAGGCAAGGAAAGACATGTCAAGGGAAGGCATGGATTTTCAAGGGAAGGCATGGCAAGGCTAGGCATGGCATGTCAAGGAAAGGAAAGGCATGGCATGTCAAGGCAAGGCAAGAAATGTCAAGGAAAGGCATGGCGTGTCAATGAAAGGCATGGCAAGGCTAGGCATGGCATGTCAAGGCAAGGCTAGGCATGGCATGTCAAGGCAAGGCATGCCAAGGAAAGGCATGTCAAGGCAAGGCATGACACGGCATGTCAAGGGAAGGCAAGAAATGGCATGTTAAGGCAAGGAAATACATGTTAAGGAAAAGCATGGCAAGGCTAGGATTGGCTTTTTTTAATGATCTTTTCTAACACTTATTAGAATTGTTGAATGTTTTACATCATTGGAATGACATCTTTGTTGTAACTTATTTGAAATTTTATTATCGTATGTGCACTTTGATATGATGTAATATAATTATCGTTTCATTTCATATGTTGTAATATTAGATATATAACAGAGAAATTAATTATTGCATGAAATAAATAATAACTTTTCATTCTAAATGTTTGTTTTTGCAGAACAAGGATCTTCCAGAAGATCCAGATCATCCTCAACAAATAGATCCAGATCATGATGTTGGGTTCGATGTTGAGATGGAAGATGATGACATAGATACAGATGAAAATGATGTCGATGTCGATGCAGATGACGATGATCATGATCATGATCACGATAGTGATGATGATGTTGAGGCAGTTGTTGGTAGCAACCAGTGACATTCATGATCATATAGACTGCATCATGGATCATTTTTTATATATTGCTATAGTTCCTCTTTTCATGGTTACTATCATATGTATCATTTTCACGGCCTCCAATACCATATTATTGAGTTCTATCATTTTGACATGTTTCATGTTGACTTATAGTGTTTGGACATGATGTATCATATTTACTTGTATCATTTTCTCTTGCATAATTCATCATTTTTATTTATGTCATTTGTGCATGATGTATCATTTTGACTTATGTCGACTGTTGGACATGTATAATTTTCAGATGTTATTGATCTACTGGCATATATATTTGACTTTCACTTGTTTTAGTTATATATTATGATGATCTTATCAATATTGACTCACCAAATTTTATATATTGAAAGTGGTTGATGATTTTTGGATGCATATTTAATACGTATGATGGTTTTGATTTACTATTCATGATGGACGTTGTCAAATTCACTTAAATTATAGATATTTGACTCACTTGTTTTAATTATAGATGATGATCATGTTATAATAATTATCTTGTTATTTTATATATATTGGATGTTGTAGATTATATTTTGATGGAGATTTAATAAGTATAATGATGTTGTTAATTTGTATGGATGTTCATTTCCCTAAAAATTCTTTATAAATGTTATCCTATAAAATATTTTAAATGCATTTATATGACTTAATCATATAAATTACTTAAGAGACATGATATATTTAACTAATTAAATTGAAATAAATCATATTAAATTAATAATTGTAAGCAAAACAAGAAGCATTTTTGGAAGCAAGAAATGAAGCAGCAATTGGAAGCCACACTAGAAGCAAAAAATGGAAGCCAAACCAAAAGCAAAACTGGAATCCAAACCAGAAGCAAAACTAGATATAAAACTGGAAGCCAAACCAAAAGCCAAAGTGGAAGCAAAATTGGAAGCTATATCAGAAGAAAAGCTAGACGTAAAATTGGAAGCCAAACCAAATGCCAAAATGGAAGAAAAATTGGAAGGCATATTAGAAGAAAAACTAGAAGCAACACCTGGCGCTAAACTTGGTGTTATTCTTGGTGCCAAATTGGAAGCAAAATTTGAAGCCATATTAGAAGTAAAATTGGACATAAAATGCCCCCGGATGGGGTGTTAATGGAGGACATTTGGCAAACAGAGGAGGACGGAGCTTGACAACGGGGCACGGAGCCATGTGATGGGCTCGTGCCACCACCCGCCACCCTCCCGCGACTTTAATACCTCTCATGTCAATGGAGCGGGCATTAACACATCTCCCACCCGACGTAATTTCTATGTCACTGCTCCTGGTTTTGAATCATTGTTTAAGATGGTGGTTGAAGGCGTTCTCCCACCCGAGCCCATGGTCGACGCGGGATAGTGCAGGCGGCCCCCCGGAGACTCCCTCTCACTTCTGGACCTTCGCCTGCCGCAACAGACCTTCCATGTCGAACCACAAGCCACGACTGAGAGGGAGGCCACGACGGGGATCTCCCTAGAGACCTCGTTGGCCTTCGGCTCCCTCCTCTGCGCAACCTCCCATGAGAGCGTCTATCCATAGCCTTGCACTCGTCCCTCGGCCACTCAGCTCGGCCTTGCGCATCATTCATTCGTTGACGATGGCTGCACCACCCCACCCACCTCTCTCGGCTCTTCCAAGTACCTCTACAGCCCAGAACCCCTCTCCCTCGCGCAACCAACCGCATAAGGAACACCCCTCTGCGGACAGAGTCCACGGCGAGCAATTCAAGGACAAGCTGTCCATCCTCTATGGCCTAGTCTTCGAACTTCGCCAGGGGGTGGAGGATTTGCAGTTTCGCCTAGAGCTAAACAGTGAGAAGATTGCGCTCTTCCTCCAGCTTCTTTCCTCTCTGCATGAGGCTGTCCCTCCAGACACGGGAGGAGTGACCTACAAGCCTGGACCAACTGATGACACCATTGGCGTCAAAGAGGATAAGCGGAAGGAACCCGACGCAACCCCCCACGACGAAGATGTTGTGATGCAGTCTGTAGAAGAGCTCGGGAGGAAAAGGAATGATAGCGAGACCGTGGTCGAGCCTCAGACACAGGACATCGCGAAGAGCAGCCAGAACATCGACACCACCGCGAAGGTCGAAGTGAAATGGGGAGACGAAACAACGATCATCGAAGAGGAACCTTGGCCTGGGGATCTCCAAGGCACCTGGCCATGTTACGTGTCAAGCGTCTAGGTTATAGAGGTCGTGTTAAGTATTATCAATTTCTGTTGTTGATCATGTAGTCTCAGACTTTACTGCTAAGTAGGCATTATAAAACTTATGATGACTAAGTTGTTGATTGGGCTAGTTTCTCCTCTGTTGGGGCAGTCCCATAAGCATAGTTGGACTATCACTGTACTTGGGATCTCCCTTTTGCCTCTGGAAGGTTTTTAATATATTTTACTTCTTACTTAAAAAAAAAAATTGGACATAAAATGGGAAGTCAAACCAAACGCAAAAATGGAAGCAAAATTGGAAGGCATATCAGAAGCAAAATTGGAAGCAACACCTGACACTAAACCTGACGTTATTTCTGGCACTATTCCCGGTGCTAAACCTAGCGCTATTCTCGATGCTAAACCTGGTGTTATTTTCCCAACATTAATTCTAGCGCTAAATCTTGCACAATTATAATCACTAACATACTCATCTCTATGTACAAATTGTGGTATGCAATCACTTTGTTTAAGCCATAAAGAATCCCTCTATACACAAAATAATTTGAATATTTAATTTACAAAAATATACATACCCATCTTTGTACACAACACAATTTCAATACTTCATTTAAAAAAATATACATACCCATCATAAAAAANTGTTCATCTTGTAGCTTCCCTGCATCCGCACCTGCCCTGATAAAAGATACAGTCGTTTTCGAATACTTTTGCCTTCTGAACATGCTTCCATTTTCTTGCATTAAATTTGGCAGGGACTACGCTGCTTCGCTGCCCTTGTTTTATAATACTACAGATCACTACTTTTTTTTATGAAAATGTATATATATTATCCTTTTAGTTTCAATCCTATTTATAAAGAAAACGGCATGTTTTTAATTATTAAAAACATATAGCTTTTAAATTAAATTATTTTTATTATGTTTTATTATAATTAATAAAGTTTGATTTTTTTTCTTGTGATGTTTTTTATGGATATTTGCCCAAAATTTAGTCAGAAATTGTTAGATTTGTAAAGTTGAATATTTCTGTATAATCCTACTATTATTGGTGTTTTTCAACATGTTAAATCCATTTCTACATTGATAAATGGATTTTAAATAATAATTTCTTACAAATTTATAAAAAACATTTCATAGAATATTTAGACAATTTCTAATTATAAATATATTTAATATAGTTAACATTTAAAAAAATATTTCCATTCTTTTAATTATTTCCATTTTATTATATTATCAAAAAACCATTGCTAATAAATCTAAATGAAATAACAATTTTTTATTGTTTAAATTGAAATACATAAATAAATTCAATATATTGAATAAAATTATACAAACTTGGTAACTTAAATCTGTGCATTCGACACTTTCTAACCAGATTTAAGGCAAAATTAAAAAAACCAAAACATACTTTAGAGTACAACTTTAAACAATGTTATAGAGTACAACTTTAAACAATGTTAATTAACTTGATTATGATTTTGAATATAACGTTTCGTTGTGTTGGAGTGATATAGCGTGGCTTGTACGCGGAGAGATGGTATGACTGCACAGAGTCAATATTTTGCAATGTTAGTCCACTTGATTTTGATTTTTTGGTTGGTGATGGCTGCTGTTACAATCTCGACTGTGGAGAGATTGCGCAGGCGCACATGGTCATCAGGGTTGAATTTTCAAAATTGGAAAACTCGTCAAAGGTTTTGAATACTATAATGTTTGTTATGTCCGTTTTAACGAAGATGTTTGATGAGCACACGAAATTTTTAATTGTATAGTTAATTTGTCTGTCAAACTCCATCCCTCATAGTTGTTAAAACATTAGTGTGATAAAGTTAATATTTAACAATGTTAATTAACTTAATTTATAGTTAAATAATGGATCTAAAATTAAATGTGACATTTCTTGTAAATGTATGGATTTCATTATTTTGATATTTAAAGATTTAGATATGTAATCAGAATCAATTATTTACCKGGTTTACTAAATCATAAAAATCGTTCACTATCCATAAATCATAAAAATACCTGAAGAATTTTCAAACTAAACTTTCTTTTAAAAATAAACAATTTTCATTAATTAATTTGAATTTTTAATTTTATTTTCAAATTATGTTATCTTGAAATATTTTGCTTATTTTGATTTTTTGGTTGATGTTCGCTGGTCTTACCGTCTCGACTACGGAGAGATTGTGCAGGCGCACTGGCCATAAAAGCATTTGTCAATGTCAATTAACTTTGATTTTGATTCTTAATTTGACGCTTCGATTTATTGGAGTGATATGGCGTGGCTTGTACGCGGAGAGATGGTTTGACTGCGCAGATTCAATATTTAGAAATGTTTGTCAATTTGATTTTGATATTTTTTTTGTCGCTGTTGACTGGTGTTATTATTATCTCGATGGTATGACTGCTGAGAGTGAAAATTTAGAAATGTTAAGTCAATTTGATTTTGATTTGTTGGTTGCTGCTCGATGGTGTTACTATTTGGTTTAGCCATAAAATTAAAATTCGAAGGGTTTCTTTTAATTTTAAGTTGAAGGTTAATAACTCTTTGGTGAGGGAGAGTTGCAAAAATAATTATCAATTAAAAAACATAAACAAAGGATAAATTAAGTATAGATTTTAAAATAAAAATTCTATTAAATAAAATAATTTTTTTTAAATATAAAAAGTCAATAAATCACCAAATAAATAAATAATTTTAATAAAAAATAATAATTATTATATTTTGTAATTTTAAATGTAATTTTCTTATGAGTTATATGTATATGAGTGGGTTTAATGGTTAAGAATATGCGTTTTCTCCTTAAAGATTACATGTTCATATTGAGAGGGGGTAAGGTATACACGACTTTAGTAGTCAAATCCCTAGAAACACTATAGTATATCTAGGGAGGTAATATGGGGTACTTAGGAAGGTATCCAATGGGAATGTGGTTATGTATTATTAGTGGAAGTCATTTAATATATGAGAATGTGGTCATTCAATATAAGGTGGACTAGGTCCACTATATTAATAAATGTTTACTATGGTAGTTATATGTAATAAATGTAAGAAGGCTCTCTAGAAGGTTTCTTGGAGATAGAAAAAGCTATATAAAGAAGTGTAAGCAATGTAATGAAATATAGTGAAGAATATTGTCATTGTAACAAGCAAGTATTGTTTGAGAAGTGTATTCCTTCCATAAGGAATAATATATAGTGTTACCATACCTCAAGGGTTTTCTCTATTTCTTGTGTTCTTGTTGAAATTCTTGATTCTTTTGAGATATATTTGTAGATTTATTCAGGTACTTAACAAACACCAGGCCATATTTCCTTTCTTTGAAGAAGTTTCAAAGTATTTTAAATGAATAAGTAAAACTTTAAACACAATGTGAGGTAACATTTTTGTGAACACCCATATAATAGAGGATTTATGCTATGTATTCATATGACAAGTAAGCATTACAACTTAGATTGATATCTTGAGCATATCACAACCATGCTTGGCCATGACAGTGATGTTTGTTGTAGATCTCATTATAAAAGAAGAAATTTTCCTAGAAGTTGAGACCTTTGTTGAAAGGGGATAATTCTATTAAAACACTATAAAAGTCGTGAAGATAACCTACTTGCTTTATAGGTCTCTAGGAACACACAAATTTAGCATGATTGCACCCACTACTTATTATGAAGGCTAAGACATGTCTATAATTTAGAGATTCCTAAGGTGAATACAAACACAAAGCTAAAGGAAATTTCTCATCAATACGACCAAGTATGTGGTTCTTATTGAGGACATTGATTGTTCATTATATTTCTCAAACCATGCAAAACATGTGTGACGAATGGATGTTAGAGCATAATCCCTATGGCATAGATCTAAGGATAACATGAATTATGTAACCTTCTACATATCTTACTTAAGAATGTCACCTATGCATAAAAAAATATTGCTCCAAGAATTAAGGTTGTAAATGATACATCTCATGTATTGGGATTGTGATGAGGCAAAGGGAAAGAGATCTAAGTAGCATTCTCAAATATTTGACACTTCAAGTATTGTCACATTGATGTCAATGTTTCTAGAAACAATGAGTGTTATAGATAAAGATACATAAAATTGGGGAAAGTGAAATGAGGAGTAAGAAATTGATGATGTAGAAAAATGAATTAATAGAATCACAATTCTCATTGTTGTAATTCCAATTTTAGGTTTCGTCATGTTGACAAGGTCTATTTTGAGTAGGCTCATACATAAACTTAATAAAGAGCATACAAGATATTGTTGATCTTAATGGAGTTATTTTTATCTCAAACAAAATCATTAACATAATTTTGTGTGCAACAAAGAAAAACTATGCACCGTGTTTACAATGAGCTTGAAAAAACCTATACAAGATCAGTGAATTCTTGAGAGATTTACATTGAAGTATTAACTATGTGTTTTGTCTCTAAATATCTATGGCAGTGACAAGGATGTCATTAACTATATACTAAGTGGTCGAGAGGCTAGCAAATGTTCTCAAATAATAATAAAATATTAGATACCAATGTTATAACTATGTTAGATGCTTTTAGAGAGATGGACTATGTGAACATGAAGAAAGAGACATCAACCCATTTTCTTGGGTTCACTCGATGTCTTTTGTATTCTCTTCAAAATTGTCATTGAACCACACATTTGTAGTGAATCTTGCTATTAACTTTTCAATGTTGTTGCAATTTGCACCCATGACTAATTGTTTAGTTTTTTGGCAAAGCCAAGAGAGCAGGCAAAGATAACAAAGGAAATGACATTATGGCTAATATGTCTGAACATATTAAGTATGGACATTAAATGTCATGCCAATTATCATATTGACAAGGATAAAAAAAAATGTGCATAGCACATGAATTCAAGTGGGGATTAAAAAAGATAAGGTGACCAAGCTTTTCTTGGAAGATGGCACTCAAGATGTTGGATTAGTCAATATGATATGATTATATAACCATAGGCTTTGTGATGAATTTTATGTTGTGGAAGGATACACCATATCAAGAAATATATGAGAGCCAACAAGTATAGAGACGATTTTAGTCTCCAAAGACATATAATGGATGTTGAATCATGAATCTTTTTCATGATTCACATCCATCCTCATATAATATGAACCATGTAATGGACATTATACATCCAAAAAAATGAAAATGAGATTAATGAATTGTTAAAATGAAACCATTCTTTTGAAATTTTATAATATTTATTACCTTCATAAATTACAAGTGATTTAAAAATTTTACATATTTTTATAAAAATACTTTTTTTATTACCCTTCTAAAATGAGTGTGAAGAGGTCAAAATTTATAAGAATACTTTTTGAATTAAAATGAGTTTGAGGAGGTCAAAATTTATAAGAATACTTTTTGAATTACCCTTGTATAATGTGATGTTCAAGAAAAAATATTCAATTTTGATGGCTAATCGCCTTGGATTTCGAATGTGGAGAGATTGTACAAGCACACATGGCTAATTAGTTATCATCATAAATGTAACTAGCACAGCCACAAATAACTTGTGGCTGGTGAAAACCGAAATAACTTAGCTTGCACATTAAATAACAGCCGTAAGAGCTTGTGCATTAAATAACCAACTAGGTATAGGCAAGAAAATTCTGCTCAGTAAATAATAGTTTAGTTGTAATAAAAATAGTAACTAAATAATAATTGTAATAAGAATAGTGACTGGTGAATTTGGGTTTTCTAGAAAATGAAACTTGGTATAGGTAAGAAAATCTCGCTCAATAAATAATAATTGTAATAAAAATAGTGGTTGGTGAATTTGGGTTCTCTAGAAAATGAAATGTTAATTTTGTACATACAAAACTGATTAAGCACTAAAAACATATTAAATGTGCCCATTATCAATAGGTATGTACACCTTTAGGCTTAATAAATATTTTTTTTTTTTTCTAATAAATATCATACACCTTCTTAATAAATACGGATTTGTTTTAAATATATATTTTAAAATATTTCTTTAAAATAAATACCGTCTCGTCCAAACAAACAAACACCTTAATTAAATGAAGGACTTTTCCTACACGCGGTTTCGGCCACACCAATTCCACACATCAGCTTGACGATGCAACCTCTTAATTAATGTTTGCTTCGAACCCCGTTCAAGTTGCCCATTCATTATTGCTCGCGCCCACATTTTCCACCCATATTCGCCGTTAACAGTTAACAACCTGGAGACGTGGGTTGATACTTGCTAGCAACTGGTTCCACCCGCACACATTCATTATTCCCAGGGGCCGAGGCCAACGGATTTTAAAATCCTGCACAGTGGACAATGTTAGTGGGTTGATAGACATCTTATGCATGCGAGGAGGAGGAGGTAATGAAGCATAAAAAGCGGAATAGAATGCCAGAAATTTGGGCGTTTGGTGCCATATAAGTGAGGTGGGGATATGCCATGAAGGCTGGCCGTTATGGAGGGGATGTGTGACCTGAAGCGGTGTCTAGCGCTCGCTGTTGTATTAATCTTCGCCAGTTTTTTGCTCCTCGATTCCTATCATGTCAATCTGTTACTATCGTTTATTTCGCCACAATCCCACACAAAATCAAATTACGGATTACCTTCGCCTGGTTCCTCCTCTGGATCACTGCATGCCGAGCTGGATGATCATGAATCCCAGTCCGGAGAAGCCCCACCCTTGCTCAAATCACTTGGTGGAATTCCTCATAATCGCAGCAACGAGGTGATTCAAGATAATATCCGTTATTTTTTTGTGTTTTTTTATATCTGTGATCGCAGCTATACCTTTTATAATAATGTTTAAATTTATAATATATATGATGGTAAGATAATATTCATGTTTAATGGGTTTTAAGAAATGGGAATAGAATTGAATTGAATTTCACTATGTGGATGCACCAGAAGCAGAAGGGGAGGCGTAGTATTTCGAAGGTAGAAATCGGCCTGAGACGCTCTCGGGCAGCCATAAGGAAAGCGATTTTACACAGCGAACAGAAACAGGAGCCGGGGGATTCATATGTTCCCACTGGTGACATCTACCGAAACGCCCAGGCCTTTCATCAGTACGAGTACTATATATGTGAATCTTTAATATGATGGATCATATTTTAGTACATGGATTTCGGTCACTGTTAGTAAGGCTTATTTGATTTGTGTTTATGTTATCAGGAGCTATAGGGAAATGGAGAAGCGTTTCAAGATCTTCGTATACCGAGAGGGGGGACTACCTCTGGTACACAACGGGCCGTGTATAGATATATATACGACGGAAGGCAGATTCATTGAGGAGCTTCAACTGGGGAATCGGTTCGTGACATCGAATCCGGAGGATGCCCATGTTTATTTTCTTCCCTTTAGCGTAACCATGATGGTCAGTTACATTTACAAGTCCAGAACATATGATCTCACGCCCTTAACACGGTTCGTGAGAGATTACATTGACGTTGTTGCCCACAAATACYCGTTTTGGAACCGAAGTCAGGGAGCCGATCATTTCATGCTGTCATGCCATGACTGGGTAATGTACTCTGTTATATCCAACTGGGAACGTTACCAATCTTCTGTTTTTTCTTGAAACTATCCAATTTTGGAAAATATCAGGTAGAGTTTTATGCATTGAAAATCGAATCTTAAATAGCTAGGTTAGATTTTGATTAAACTATCAATGAAACACAGCTTAACAGAAATTTTGTCAAGCAAATATTGGAAACCATTATTAAGAATTCAAAGTCACGTTTCTTTAGAATGTAATGACGCATAAGAAGGGTCGAACAGTGAAGGGATGAACAGTGATCAGGTCTGGAAGTCTATGACAACTCATTCAACTTTGATTTTTAAGATATTTTTATACAAGCTTTGTTTGAGGATTCCCACAATAAAATGTTAAAACTCTATCAGAAAAGAACAATGATCTAGCTATAGAACAATGATCTGACTAATCTACACAGCTCACCCAAATTTGTTTTTCAGTGTATTTTTTTATAAACTTTGCTTAAGACTCCTCAAAACAACATATCCCATAAAATTTGATCCTACTCCACAAAAAAAATTGGTTGATTTTTGTAAATAAAATTGTTTTGAATGCGCTTATGTTTACGCATGAAAATATATTTACATTTTAGAATCGGTTGGGAATGCGTTAAATATAGTTTTATTGCTAACCCTAGCTTTATTGCTAACCCTAGCTTTATTGCTAACCCTAGTTTTAGGGTTATTGTTGATATTGTAATGCAACAGGTTAATCACCTAAAAATACATGCCTGTTAAATTCTCTTTCCTATTGAGTGTTGATATTGTGAGGAAAGCATCCTACAACGCTATGCTCGTTAAGTTCTTATAAGGTTATCGTTGATTTTGTAATGGAATCACCGAGAAACATATGCTTGTTACGTGATGTTGTTGACAAGGTAGTTGTCCCAAAAATTCTGATTGCATTCAATGTTTTTGTTTTGTTTTGGGCATATGCAGGGGCCTCATGCATCTAAGGCAAATCCACTCTTATACCATAATTCAATTCGTGTTTTATGTAATGCCAACACTTCAGAAGGATTCAATCCCAGAAAAGATGCAACACTTCCGGAGGTGAAATTGGAACCAGGTGGGATGACTGGTTTGCTTGGTGGTCCATCTGCTCTAGAGAGGCCTTTGCTTGCATTCTTTGCTGGTGGAAACCATGGACCTGTGAGACCCATATTGTTTAAGCATTGGAAAGACAGGACTGATGATGATATAAAAGTCTATGAGTATCTCCCCAAGGACTTGTCATATATTGATTTTATGAAGAAGAGCAGATATTGCCTGTGCCCAAGTGGATACGAAGTGGCCAGCCCACGAATTGTGGAGGCAATTTATAGTGAATGTGTGCCTGTCATMATTTCAAAAGCCTATGCTCTTCCCTTCAGCGATGTGCTGAATTGGACAAGTTTCTCTGTTCAGGTTCCCGTGTCTGAAATACCAAATCTCAAGACCATACTCCAATCCATACCAGTAAATAGGTATGTCGAGATGCAAAGTAAAGTSAAGCAAGTTCAGAGRCATTTTACTATAAACCAGCCTCCAAAACCTCRTGACTTTTTCCATATGGTTCTTCATTCCATATGGCTCAGGAGGCTAAACATTCAGATTAGCTCATAAAAAGATCCCCTCCTCTCCAAACATTTCCCCATAATTCCCACCGCAAACTTGTTACTGCAACTTTTGTTTTCATGGCATTTATTAGTCAGTAGCGAATAATGGCCAGCTTAAAAGTTGGTCATTGTTTTGTTAATGAAGAAAGCTACCAGTTTTGTACGGATAACCGTGTTGGTAAAATAGATCAGTTTCCAGTCCATCCATCTTCTAAGCAGATGCCTTATATGCCTGCGGAAGAATGATTTTTGTAGAATCCGACGATTCAACACGGTTCAGACCTACAGCTTCTTGTTGTATAAAACTCATTCGAATGAATTGCAATGGATTTGAGCTCTAGTTTGGTTTCCTAACGCTAATATCAGTTTCCTAACGCTAATATGCAGTCACAACTTTTGATGAATGAGCACCATGTATCCTTGGCCTCTCTCTCCAACGTGACCTCGGGCTGTGACTTGACACCTATTCAAAAGGTACTCTAGAACTTCGTGCTTGGGCTACTTCCAAAATTCCATAAACACAAACCTCTGGAATGAATCTCTTCTGGAGTGTCGGATATCCTCACACTTGTCCTCCCCAATCCAACATCTTGAACGAACTCCAGCGCTCCAGCCTCTAGAATTTCAGGCCCCATTACTTCAACTTTCTTCCGTAGTAACTTTTCCTGGGCTGGTAGATATTCTGCCATACGTCCTCTTCCACGGATGGCTGAGGTCTACTCTGGCTCCTGGCTCTTCAAGATTTCTGCGTCTCCACTCTGTTTCTTTCTTCCAGAGTAATATTGCTCCAGACTTCTCAATCTGTTGCCACGCATCCTCTACCGATCGACGACCCATATTTACTCCATTGCTTTGGGCCTCGAGAGATTTGAATGTATGTCTCTTTTGATCCTCCAGAGCACCGCACTTCTAAAGTGAGGTATCTGGCGTCACGTGTCTTCTTGTTTTGGATGGCTGAGATGAACTTCGGGCTTTAGAGCTCGGGATTTTTGAATGTATGTCTCTTTTGATCCTCCGGACTGCCGCACTTCTGGAGTGAGGGATCTGGCGTCGTGTGTCCTCTTTCTTTGGACGATCGAGATGAACTCTGGGCTTCAGAGCTATCGGATTTTTGCACACTACTCAACTGGAAATTCCCTTAGTGACTTTTTCTCTAGAATTTCATATCCTTCTCATGACCTCCGCGATGCCCTCCTGTCGTTTATCTCTCTATAGTGATATCCAACGATCGATACTGAATCTTTACCTAGATCTGATGGTTGAAAATTGAACCCACTCACTGCTTGCATCTCCCGCTCGAAACGGGTGGCTTTTGAATGTTGCGCTTGATGCTTCCTGTGCAAGAAAGGACTTGGATGACTTGCTATAAGCTTAGGAAAACAAAAGGACTAGTAATTAAAACAAAATGGTGATGAGTTTTCATCCTTTGAGTGAAACAAAAAGGCTTCGGGTCGGGACTTAGTCAAGCAAGCCACCAAGGGAAACCAATTTGTTAAACAAAAAGGGAAAACGCCTTTACCAATCAAAGGGAAAACTTCTAGGACTTGGTATGCGGAAGAGAGAGAGAGAGAGAGAGAGAGAGAGAGAGAGAGGCAAGGGTACAAACTTAGGTGTTAACAGCGAGTACATGTGACCCTTGACAACTCCATGTGATAACAATCTCGATGGAGAATAAGGTATCATTAGTTTAGTTTCAATAACTTAGTTGGATATTGTTATGTTAATATGTCAATTTCCATTTCTTGTGTTCAGTTGTTTATTTATTTGTACCTTGAGTCAAAAGGCTTTAATGCAACTATAGAAAAAGTTTTGGCCCCTTTTCTCTCTTTCTCTTATAGAGTCTTAGAATAATGGAATGGTAAAATAAAACAAATGTTTGTATTGATCTTTGTTTCCCATCCCGAGCATATTTCTCCTAATGGGGTTGGCATGGCTTGATAATAACAAGGACTAGAGTCCTCTAACTCAAAGCCCCTATCATATTCTCACATTCATCGTTCTTATTTGTTGGTGGGGTAAATATAGAATGTAGATATCCATTTTCAGCAAGTGGTGTATTTGGAGTGGATCTCATCCCTAGGCCTTTGGGTATTTTATCAATAATTGGTAGCTCAGATGGGCCTTGTTCATATTTCCCATATATTTGATGTCCTTGAAACTCATGGTTTGGATCATGGAAAAGACCTATTGTTAGGTTTATATTTCTCATTGGACAAGTACTTATTCTACTAAAATTTGAGGTGCTTCCCCCTCTCCTCCTATCTAGGTAAATCATGTTCTAGATAAATTATATTCATACTCATCATTATCATGTACCTCATCATGATTTTAACCCCCTTCTCCTCCTCTAAAAGGAGGCATGTTTCTAATTACATTGTGCCTCGGATAGACAAAATGCTAGTTCGGTTGGACTCCTGGCAACGGATTCCAGCTAGGGGGTCCCCTCTCCTGTGATTTTGTCGCCTAGAAAAGTGTTTGTTAGAGGATCTCTGGAACTAGGGTTTAGCTTAGTGAGGCAGAATGAAAATTTGGCACAGGGGGTCAAATTTCAAAACCCTTGTGTCGGGCGATTGTGGGCATTATGGTCGCATGGACATTGGCAATATGGACCTTCCAGAGCTTAAGAAACTCAGTTACGTCGCCCAATTGTGATTTTGTGCCCCTGGACCAAATTGTTATTGTGCCCCTGAATGGCTTCAGGAGGTGAGTTGAAACTCATCATAACATGCAAACCGTGCCTCAATTCGACGAAACACTAGTTATGTTGGACTCCTGATACCCGATTCTAGCTAGGGGGGGCCCTCTCCTATGCTTTCGTTGCCCATAAAAGTGTTTGTTAGAGGATATTTGAAACTAGGGTTTAGCTCAGTGAGGCATAATGCAAATCCGACACATGGGTCAATTTTCAAAGCCTTGTGTCGGGTGATTTTGGGCATTTTTTTCGCATGGGCATTGGTCATACGGACCTTCTAGAGCTTACAAGACTCAGTTATGTCACCCGATTGTGATTTTGTGCCCCCAGACCAAATTTTCATTGTGTCCCTGAATGGCTTTAGGAGGCGAGTTGCAACTTGCCATAGCATGCAAATCATGCCTTGGATAGAAGAAACGCCAATTCTGTTGGACTCTTGTCACCGGATTCCAGCTAGGGGGACCCCTTTCCTATGATTTTGTCACCCAGAAAAAGTGTTTGTTAGAGGATATCTGGAACTAGGGTTTAGCTCAGTGAGGCACAATGAAAATCTGACATAAGGGGTCGAATTTCACAAATTTTGTGTCAGGATATTGTGGGCACCGTGGTCACATAAGTGTTGGCCATATAGACCTTCTGGAGCTTACGAAACTCAGTTATGTCACCCGGTTGGGATTTTGTGCCCCTAGACCAAATTGGCATTGTGTCTCTAAATTGCTTTAGGAGGTGAGAAAAAACACGCCATAAAACACAAACCATCCCTCAGATAGATGAACGCCAGTTCTATTAGACTCTTGGAAACAAATTTCAGTTAGGGGGACCCCTCTCCTATGATCTCGTCACACATAAAAGTGTTTGTTAGAGGATCTACAGAACTAGGGTTTATCTCAATGAGGCACAATGAAAATCTGACACAGGGGGTAAACTTTCACAACCCCTATGTCGAGTGATTATGGGCACCGTGGTACGTGGGTGTTGACCATATGGATCTTATGGAGCTTACGGAACTCAGATACATCACCTGATTGTGATTTTATGCCCTTGGACCAAATTTTCATTATGTCCATGAATGGCTTCAGGACACGACTTCCAACTCGCCATAACATGAAAAATGTGCCTTGGATCAACGAAACACTAGTTTTGTTGGACTCCTGGCACTAGATTCTAGCTAGGGGGACCCCTCTCTTATGATTTTGTCGCCCATAAAAGTATTTGTTAGAGGATCTCTGGAACTAGGGCTTAACTCAGTGAGGCATAATGAAAATCCAACACAGGGGTCAACATTCAAATCCCCTGTGTATGGAAATTATGGGATTGTGGTGACGTGGGCGTTGGTCATACAGACCTTTCAGAGCTTACGAAACTCATTTACATCGCTCGGTTGTGATTTTGTGACACTGGACTAAATTTGCATTGTGTCCCTGAATGGCTTTAGGAGGAGAGTTGCAACTCACCATAGCATGCAAATCATGCCTCGGATCGATGAAACTCTAGTTATGTTGGACTCCTGGCACCATATTCCAGATAGGGGGACCCCTCTCCTGTGATTTCGTCGCCCAAAAAAGTGTTTGTTATAGGATCTATGAAACTAGGGTTTAGCTCAGTGAGGCCCAATACAAATTTGGCACAGGGGGTCAACTTTCACAACTCTTGTGTCGGGTGATTGTGGGCATCTTGGTCACATGGGTGTTGGCCACACGAACCTTCCAAAGCTTACGAAACTCAGTTACGTTGCACGGTTGTGATTTTGTGCTCCAAACCAAATTGTCATTGTGTCCCTAAATGGCTTCAAAAGGTGAGTTGCAACTTTCCATAACACACAAACCGTGCTTCGGATCAATGAAATGCCAGTTTTGTTGGACTCCTAGCACCAGATTCCAACTAGTGGGACCCCTCTCTTGTGATTTTTTCACCCAGAAAAGTGTTAGTTAGAGTATCTTTAAAACTAGGGTTTAGCTCAGTGAGGCAGAATGAAAATCTGGCATAGGGGGTCAACTTTCAAATCCCCTTTGTGGGGCAATTGTGGGCACCGTGGTCATGTGGGAATTGATCATACAAACCTTCTAGAGCTTACAAAACTCAGTTATGTCGACTGATTGTGATTTTGCGCCCCTGAACCAAATTGTCATTGTGTCTTTGAATGGATTTAGGAGTCGTGTTGCAACTCGCCATTGCACACAAACCATGCCTCGGATCGATGAAACGTCAGTTGTGTTGGACTCATGGAACGAGATTCCATCTAGGGGGGGGGCTCTCCTGTGATTTTGTCACCCAAAATTTTTTGTGTTAGAGGATCTTCAAAAATAGGGTTTAGCTCAATGAGGCACAATGAAAATCTGGCACAGGGAGTCAAATTTCATAACTCCTGTGTCAGGCGATTGTGGGCACTGTGGTTATGTGGTCATTTTTCCATATGATCCTTCTGGAGCTTATGGAACTCAGTTACGTCGCTCGGTCGTGATTTTTTTCTCCCTGACCAAATTGTCGTTGTGTCCCTGAATGGCTTCAAGAGGCGAGCTACAACTCACCATATCATGCAAAATGTGCCTCATATCGATGAAACTCCATTTCTGTTGGACTCATGGCACCGGATTCTAGCCAGTGGGACCCCTCTCCTCTGATTTCGTCGCCCACTAAAGTGTTTGTTAGAGGATATCCAGAACTAGGGTTTAGCTCAATGAGACACAATGTAAATCTGACACAGGGGGTCTACTTTAAAATCCCCCATGTCAGGAAATTGTGGGAATCGTGGTTGCATGAGCATTGGTCATACATACCTTCTAGAGCTTACAGAACTTAGTTACGTCGCTTGGTTTTGATTTTGCAACCCAAGACCAAATTGTCATTGTGTCCATGAATGGCTTTAGGAGGTGAGTTGCAACTCGCCATAGCACCTAATATGTGCCTTTGATCGATGAAACGCTAGTTCTGTTGGAATCCTAGCACCAGATTCCAGCTAGAGGGACCCCTCTCCTATGATTATGTTGCCCATAAAAGTGTTTGTTGAGGATCCCCGGAACTAGGGTTTAGCTTAGTGAGGCACAATGCAAATCTCGCATAGGGGATCAAATTTCAAAGCCCCTGTATCAGGAAATTATGGGCACGGTGGTCAAATGGGAATTGGTCATACAGACCTTCTCAAGCTTACATAACTCAATTACATCACCCGGTTGTGATTTTGTGCCCCCTAACCAAATTGTCATTGTGTCTATGAATGGATTTAGGAGGCGAGTTGCAACTCGCCATAGCACGCAAACCATTCCTCGGATTGACAAAACACTAGTTATGTTGGACTCCTGGAACAATATTCCAACTAGGGAGACCCCTCACCTATGATTTCGTCGTCCAGAAAAGTGTTTGTTAGAGGATCTCTGGAACTAGGGTTTATCTTAGTGAGGCACAATGCAAATCTGGCAAAGGGGGTCAAATTTCAAAGCCCCTGTGTCGGGCGATTGTGGGCACCGTGGTCATGTGGGAGTTGGTCATACAGACCTTCTGGAGCTTACAAAATGCAATTACGTCACCCGATTGTGATTTTTTGACCCTAAATCAAATTGTCATTGTGTCCTTGAATGGCTTCAGGAGGCGAGTTGCAACTCACCATAACACGCAAATTGTGCCTCGGATCAAAGAAACACCAGTTTTGTTGGACTCTTGGCACTGGGTTCCAACTAGAGGGACCCCTCTCCTTTGATTTTGCCACCCAAAAAAGTGTTTGTTAAAGGATCTTTGGAACTAGGGTTTAGCTTAGTGAGGCACAATGCAAATTTGGCATAGGGAGTTGACTTTCACAACTTTTGTGTCGATCAATTGTAGGCAACATGGTCATGTGGGCGTTGGCCATAGAGACCTTTCAAAGCTTACAGAACTTAATTACGTCACCCGGTTGTGATTTTGTGCCCCCAAACCAAATTGTCACAGTGTTCCTGAATGGCTTCAGGAGGTAAGTTGCAACTTTCCATAACATACAAATCGTGCCTCGGATAGAAGAAACACTAGTTCTGTGCATGTCAATTTGGCATGCACAGTATCCCAAGGGCTGGTGTGCATGCCAATTTTGCATGCACGCCAGCCCTATTGGGTGGTGTGCATGCCAATTTGGCATGCACACCAACCCTTGGATTGTTGTGCATGCCAATTTGGCATGCACACCAACCCTTGGGTTGGTGTTGATGCCAAATTTTCATGCGCACCAACCAATAAGGTTGTTGTGCATGCCAATTTGTCATGCACAACAACCCTAGGGCTGATGTGCATGCCAAATTGTCATGCACACCATTTGGCATGCACAACAACCCTATTGGTTGGTGTGCATGCCAATTTGGCATGCACAGAAGCCATAGGGTTGGTGTACATGCCAATTTGGCATGCATACTAGACCTTGGGCTATTGTGCATGCCAAATTGGTTTTATGGCGTCTCTTGACAAAGAGGATTTTAGTATATTGGCACATTTTGACAAAGAGGGCTTTGTATGTATTGGCCTTAGTTTTTTATGAACAACCAAAAGGGACAAAGAGGGTTTTGTATGTATTTTCTTTTGTCTTTTAATGAAACATTTTGTTTTTTATGAACCGACAAAGAGGACAAAGAAGGATGTGTATGTATTTGATTTTTTTTTTAATGAATCCATTTAACTTCTTGAAAAAAAGAGATTTGTATATACTTCCCTTTGTTTTTTATGAATCCATGGTTTTATGAGACTTCTTGACAAAGAGGGTTTTGGATGTATTTACCTTTGATTTTCATGAACCCATGGTTTTATGGGACTTCTTGACAAAAAGTGTTTTGTATGTATTTCTCATTGTTTCTTATGAACTCATGGTTTTATAGGAGTTCTTGAGAAGAGGGTTTTGTATGTATCTGTCTTTATTTTTTATGAATCCATAGTTTTATGGGACACCATGTGAGAGGACTTTGTAAGTATTTTTTTTATGAACCGATGGTTTTATGGGACACTATGTGAATGGGGATTTGTATGAATTTAACTTTATTTTTTTATGAATCCATTGCTTCAATGGGACACCATGTGATTAGGGATTATTTGTTGGAAGTAATGGGCCTTATTTTCCTTTATTGGAATTTATATTCCAAATTTATTGTAATCTTAGAGGCATCAATAATATTTTGATCATATATACTACATATGGAATTGGTTTTGAATTTCATATAAATCATTGTGCATAACATTCTCTTGGATTTTCAATGAGTGGTTGCACACCACACTTGTATCTTTTTTTGAGATGTTTTTTTCTAAGGACGAAGACCTCTTCACCTCTTCACTTGGACATTTTTTTATAAAAATCTTAGTCAATCATTTTTTTTCATATGTGCTTTGATTTTGATTTGGCCAAAGGAACTATGTAGAGAATTTGACTCAATTTCCATTTAGTGGTTCACTTTTAAGAAAATTATTCTATTTACTCAAGTTTGTATTGAGTACTTTATCAAGTCTTCATTATTGGGACCCACTTTTGAGGAATTATCTCTTATTATTTTATGACATGTTTTCCAAGTAGTGGATTCATACCAGTTATGCAATACTTTGTTGAGATTATTCACCTTATGGCATAGTTGTTGGACAATTTCATCTACCACTTATGCCATCTCCATTACCAATGTCGTGGACAAGTCTTGCAATACCTTAGTCACGAGGGATAGCTCGATTGGCGAGAACGTGCGCACACTCTCCCAGGTTGGGGAGAGGTCACGAGTTCAAGCCTGGCAACGAGTCCCTCGGGCTGCTGCTTTCCACTCCCATATCATCCAC
>SNQJ01S0089744.1:85245-118379 GCA_010110895.2 Picea sitchensis
AGAAGTTTTCTCTTTGACTGGTAAAGGCGTTTTCCCTTTTTGTTTAACAAATTGGTTTCCCTTGGTGTCTTGCTTGACTAAGTCCCGACCCGAAGCCTTTTTGTTTCACTCGAAGGATGAAAACTCATCACCATTTTGTTTTAATTACTAGTCTTTTTGTTTTCCTAAGCTTACAACAAGTCATCCAAGTCCTTTCTTGTACAGGAAGCGTCAAGCGCAACATTCAAAAGCCACCCGTTTCGAGTGGGAAATGCAAGCAGTGAGTGGGTTCGATTTTCAACCATCAGATCTAGGTAAAGATCCAGTCTCGATCGTCGGATATCACTATAGAGAGATAAACGACAGGAGGGCATTGCGGAGGTCACGAGAAGGATATGAAATTCTGGAGAAAAAGTCACTCGGGGAATTTCCAGTCAAGTAGTGTGCAAAAATACCATAGCTCTGAAGCCCAGAGTTCATCTCAGTCGTCCAAAGAATGAAGACACGCGATGCCAGATCCATCACTCCAGAAGTGTGGCAGTCCGAAGGATCGAAATAGACATACATTTAAAACTCCCGAGCTCCGAATCCTGGAGTTCATCTCAGCCGTACAAAACAAGAAGACACGCGACGCCAGATACCTCACTTTAGAAGTGCGATGCTCTAGAGGATTGAAAGAGCCATACTTTCAAATCTCCCGAGGCCTGAAGCAATGGAGTAAATATGGGTCGTCGATCGCTAGAGGATGCATGTCAACAGATTGAGAATTTTGGAGCAATATTACTCCGGAAGAAAGCAACAGAGTGGGGACGCAGAACTCTTGAAGAGCCGGGAGCTAGAGTAGACCTCAGCCATCCATGGAAGAGGACGCGTGGAAAAATATCTACCAGCCCGGGGAAAGTTACTCTGGAAGAACATTGAAGTAATGGGGCCTGAACTTCCAGAGGCTGGAGCACCGGAGTTCGCTCAAGATGTTGGATCGGGGAGGACAGTTGTGAGGATATCTGACACTCCAGAAGAGATTCATTCCAGAGGGTTGTGTTTGTGAAATTTTGGAAGTAGCCGAAGCACAAAGTTCTGGAGTGCCTTTTGAATAGGTTTTGGGTCATAGCCCGAGGTCACGTTAGAGAGAGAGGCCAAGGACACATGGTGCTCATTCATCAAAAGTTGTGACTGCATATTAGCGTTAGGCCGCCACTTCAGCTGTGGGAGTCATTCTCTGAGAAATATTCTTGTTCAGCATAAAATCTCCCTAGCACCAAAATTGCCCCCCCCCCCAAGAAGAATTAAAGAGTTTCTAAAGTTAGGGGGAAGGTAAAGCTTTAACGATGGTGCTAAAATAGTGGGATTTCCCAGATCTCATATTGTGACCAAACTAATGACCAAACTCCATTTAGAGGCCACAACATGTTTGGACATTAAAATATTTGAGTCAGACGAAATCTAAACCGCAGTTTTTGGGGAGAGTGATGTGGCAAAATACGGTGCATTTCGGGCTCAAAAGAAATATGGTTAGAAACTTCTTTCGGCGACTCTGAATTCACGTGCTCATTTAGCGTTATACCTCATCGAAACAAGTGGTCTCCCCTTAGTTATCAGGCCTTGTCTCGATCCCGAGGAGATATCAGTTAATGGACACTGGTTGGTAGTTGAAACCTCGACTCACTCCATAAATAGAAGTCATGGAAGCCCTGGCCGAGGAGACATAATTGTCAACACGAGGAAGATACATGCATAGTCCGATAGAGAAGGTACACAGGTGGAAATATTTAGATGAGATGGCTAGATCAGATTACACTTCTAGCAGTTGTGAATGGATCTGAGTATAAATAGATCAATGTAAGAAATTGTTAAGGTCGTCAACTGGTTGAGCATAGCTCCCTATGTTGTAATATTTTGATGACAAAGTTGTTATCTGGTTTTGTATGAGACTTGATACTTTCGCATTAATAGAAGTCATATTCTTTGATCCTCTTGTGTAAACTTTGTTGAAACACTCGAGCATGGAGGATTCAGTCGAGGGTCGTAGTTGTACTGTAATGTAGGTTTGATTATAATGATGCTATGACCTATTCTAGTACTTTCCCTTTGTTATCTTATTCCCATCTTATGATGAAATGCTCGTGCATAGAGGAACAAGATGAGTTGTTGTAGTCGCATGTTAATGGAGGTTTGATTATTATGCTACTGTGACATATTTCAGTGTCTGAAATTTGAGTTCAAGATTGCTCTTGTTCCCGATTTTTTCTTCACCAAGCTGCTTGAAAGTTGGATGCCCATGGAAGACTTGTCCACCTTTCTCACTAATTATTCACTCTGCTCACCTTTAACCCTAAACCACTGACTGAAGTTAATGAGGATCTCGTTTCCCTATGCATTTCTATTCCAGTTCATGTGTTAAAACGTTCTTGTACCGAGCTATGTCCATTTGACCTCCACTCATAAAACCAACCTCCACCAAACATTCTAATGGGTATTGGGCTTATCCTCTTGCAATATGAGGGTGACTCTCAGTGCCAACACAGATAACAAAATCATACCACTTTTTGTCTTGTATTATCTCAAATTCTAATTGTGATGGATAATGGTCATATTGTTTTTCCTGTCAAAACATGGCAGATGGACTAGTTAAAGTAATTAATATCCAATCATTTTCGTTTTTGTACAAATTTAAAAAAAATATCATTTCAGATATTCCCAGGACTTACAAACTTTCATATTAAGGCTTCTAAACCTGTTTGGCCACTTTGATGTTTGGCACGAAATTAGGTAAGCATGGCCTTTGAGGCCTTGTCCTAACACATACACTAATTCAATTTAATTATGAAACAGTAAAATATAAAATTCATTTAATGAATTTGAAATAATCTAGTGTCGAAAATTCAAATATTTGTATGCTCTCCTCACCATACTTCCTATGTGCATCTTCTCTATCATATGATTTCACGAGATCTTTCCATACTTTCATACTTACATCAATTAGCCTTCTTTTGTTCCTTAGCTCGAGAGGAATTCCTTTTATCTTTTTCATTTGGTTGCAACGAAATCTCTTGCAATTTTGATTCATTTGTTTGTTTATCTGCTTTACTGACAAACCTGTCCAAAATTCAGTCTCCATGTCATTGATGACTTTTTTTTGAAGGTGCAAGGGTATCTTTGAGAATGGAAGATGTATATTCTCTTTGAAGCATTGAAGGCATGATTCCTTCAACCTACACATGAACACTTTCCTGGCATCTATCATTCTGATATTCCCGGAGACAACATCATATTCTACCTTGGTTTTGTATGTACCAATGCAAGATGCATAACATGTACTGGTGGTGGAACAAATCTATGACCTAAGAGTGGTTGGGAAATTGGACGTCTCTTCTCCCTATTCCACATTCTTAGCGGTTATTGAGATTGATTTTCTCCTTGATATTTTGCACAATCTAGGAATTGATGGGTAAGCAATTGATTCCCTTTGACAGGGTTGGTTTGGTTGGACTGTTTAAGTGCCTTTAGTATATCGTTCTTCGACATATTTGGCAAGCATAGAAAATTCCATACCTTCTATTTTCTTCACTGCTTCTACCCTCAATATAGAAGCCATTGCCTCTTTCAGTTTCTCACTGTCATGTCCCTATATATGTACAATAAATTTCTTATTTTAAATTTAAAAAATAAATAAATATATACCCTATATATAGAGGAAATTTCTTCTTTTATAATTTTGAAATAGAAAACTAAACAATACAATTCAAACAAACAATGGAAACATGTACAAATCTATAATATGAGTACGAAATACCTCATTTTAGAAAGAATTGGATCCATTTGCTTGTTTCCCTCTATTGTTTGACATTTTTTTGGCATCCTAGGGAAACAATTTTCCTCTAGACTCTGGAAAATCCATTTTATTTTCTTTGTACACGTTGAAACAGTCGATGGGATTATAGATTGCTCAATTGGTTATGGGTCAATGAGGTCAAGTGGATATAGATCATCTGTGGGTGATGCCTCCACCTCCTTTTCTATTCTCTATTTTGATGGGTGATCAATGAGATTTGTTATTGTTCCTCTCCATCGATCAATTGCCTCTATCTTTGCAAGTGAGGCTCTTCCCATGCTTTCCCATGCCTTTTCTCTTGATGGTTATTTTGGGTATGATATTTTTTTTACAATGCACAGGGACATGATATTACCTGCACATTCATGTACATGTTTTCTTTTAGGTGTGCGCGAGCTCTAAAATCGTGAATGTAGATTCGTGAATGCACAAAATTGGTTTTATTGCTTTCTTTTGGGTGCGCGTGGGATATATTGATTGAATTATTGCTTGAATTTGGTGTTATTAAAATCGTGAATGCTCGAGATCTATTAAATTATGGTGTTAATGTTGGTGTGTGCAGGCTCTATCATAATTTTTTTTTGTTTCTCTTTAATAATCGACGGTAAATTGGGCTCCATTAGTGCCAGATTTAGCGCCCCAACTTAATTACATTTTTTGTCCACTAGATGACACTAAATCCAGTGCTAATGGTGCCCAATTTAGCACCGGTTATTCAAAGAAAGAAAATCACAACCAACCAACCAATAATGGTGTTTCGTCGATCACAACCATGAACTCCACTTTGTTCTCTCCTTGCAACTTGAACACATGCAATGTACACCATGTCTCATGTTGCAATATTATTTACATCAAATATCAACAACACTATCAATGACTACTCACATGCCTTATGCACAACTTTGAGATTCCCATACAATCATTTTTTGTGCCAATAAAATTAAAATTCACATGACAACAATAAACAAAGCCCCCAACTTTTTTTTCTAACTAAGTGTTGCTCACCATGTCCAATATCAAGCACCATTATGATCACAAACTGACACAATCAAGTATTATTTCTCCACCAATGGCATCTCTCCTACCTTCATAGAGATACAACAATGTTCTTCTCATAAGGGACTTCCATGGGCAAATCCATAACCTGCAAACACAATCTACAAATCTCCCTCCTGAGAGAGATTAGTCCCATGCTAGCTTTGATACCATGCAAAATTTTTGTAGTAAATGACTAACACCTAAACAAACCATAAATAAACAAATAAGAGGACCAATAGCACAACAATGGGACACTAAGGTTTCATTGGTAAAAACCCCCATATAAGGAGAAACCTCGACTCTCAAAGATGCATCTTTATATTTTCATGTGTTTTATCTAATGATTCATGAGGATGTTTTTAAATACAAAATATTTATTGGAACTTTCCCAATGACACTCCTCACTCCTCAAGATTTTCTCATGCTCCTCTTAGAAACAACACAAAATCTTACCATATCATTACAAAGTGCATACTAAATTTGTGCAAGATGGCAACTCAATGACATGTCATGTGACAACTACACAAAAAGAAAGAGTTATTTCTAAAAACTGGGAGGAATCTACAATGCTTCTCCAAAAAAGGGGTTTTATTATAACTACGTGTTCATATGCTAATATATTACCTTTTAAAACAATAAAATTAAAAATTGTGTGAACTTCCTTGAGATGAAGAAGGAAGGCGGATTAATTACTCACCAACAGCCTAAATAAAAATACTAAATAGTAAAGATAGCTAGAAATAGAACTAAATCTTAATTTTTATCTATCACTATTGGCTTAGTCATCACACCACTATTTTCTTAAACATCAAGCTCATTAACTCCTACACTCTCCTCTTGATGAGTAATGCAATGAGTCCTAACTATCTTCATAGTTCTTCAAATCATTGGACATTTGGAATGGCTTTGGCGAATATATCAACAACTCGCTTAGATGCTGGAAAAAATTGTAACTCCAATTACCCATCCTACACCAAGTCTCTAATAAATATATGATGGATTTCTATGTGTTTCATTATATCACTAAGCACATGATTATTCATCATTACTATGGTGTTGAAATTGTGAGAAAAAATTGTAGTTAGATGTTCTTGTTATAGTTTTAGTTCTATCAAGATCCTTCTATGCTAGATGGCTTAACAATGTGTTGTTATGGCAAAAATGTTTTCAACTTCATCAAAGGATGGATACACAGTTGCATGTTTCTCTCTACTCCATCATACAAATCTATATTTAAATGAGAAGAAAAAAAACTAGACATTGATTTTTTTATCATTCATTGATCCAAGACAACCTGACTCTATGTAACCTTGTATATCAAGATTGTCACTAGAAACATAATTTATACCAAAACTTGTAGTCCCACTCACATATATTAATATTCTTTTTGATGTGCACCAATGGGATTCATGATCAGGATCCTACATGAAACAAGAGACTAGACTTACTACATACATAATGTGTTCCCTAGTTGTACTAAGGTACATCAAACTACCAAGCAATATTCTTGCTACTTCATCATACAACTCTAGATCCAAATGAGAAAAAATAATTAGGCAATTGATTTTCAATCATTCATTGATCCAACCCAACCTAAATCTATGTAACCTTTTAGCTCAAGATTTCCATTGGAAAAATCATTTATACCAAAGCTTGAAGTACCACTCACATAGATTAATATTCTTTTTAAATTCACACCAATGGGATTCATGAGGATCTTGCATGTAACACGATATTAAAATTATTACATACATAATGTCTACCTTGGTTGTACTAAGGTACATTAAACTCCCAACCAAGATTCTATACAAAGTTGCAAATGCCTTGCATGGTTTCATCCCAAACTTATCTAATAAATATGTTGCATACTTGGCTTCAAAAATAAATATTCTTTCTCATCGCTAATACACTCCACACTAAGGATATAACATATCTTCTCCATATCTTTCATTTCAAATTCTTTTGTTATTGCCACCTAAAACATTTCTATCGTTACAGATCGATTTGTATTGGTAGTACTTTGATATATTTTTCTTAGGCATCTTGTCTTTCTTGGAGGACTTGGAATTGGTGTTGAGCTTAAACTTGGGCTTGTTGAATAACTTAAGCTTCTAATAGAGTTTGTCAAAGAAGGAGGATAAGGTGTTATGTCATTTTCTATTTACAAAATCATTGGTTTTTCTTGTTTTTATCCTTGTTTCCATTGCCACAACCCCTCTTCATTAAAGAGTGCATCTTTAATTTCAATCGTCTTCTTGGTTATAATATTATAAAATTTATAGCCATTAGTTTCTTCAAGATATCCCACAAAATTTGTAGCCATTAGTTTCTTTTGTTGTTTATCTATAATAAGTATATAAGCTACATAACATAAAAAAAAATGAGTTGTAGAAGGTCCATGCCTTGTCCAAGCTTCCTTTGGAGTGATATTCTTCATTGACTTAATGGGAATACAATTTAAGATGTGCATTGTTGTCTCCATTGCTTCTACCCAACTACAAATAGGACGATTTTTTACCTTCTACTTATTTTGTGCCATTTCCATAATGGTACATTTATTCCTTTTTTCCACCATTTCATTGGGGAGAATAGGTTGTAGGGAGTGGTATATCTATGCCATGATTGTTGTAGAAATAAGAGAACTCCCTTGAAGTGGATTCTCCCTCTCTATCCATTTTTAGTACCTTGAGATAGTACTCACTTTTCTTTTCAACAATTTCTTTGAAGTGATGGAAACATTCAAGGCCTATAATTTTTGTTTCAAATAATAAATCCAAGTGTGGCATGATAAATTATCCATAAAATTCAAAAGATAAATACTCTTACTCAAATATGGAGTTTTCATAGGGCCACAAATGTTAGCATGGATAAGAAGATTTTTTGCTCTAGACTTGTTTACTGGATATCTGTCTTGGTGTTTTCTTTCTAATGAAAAACCTGGGTACACTTCTTCTCTTGGTTGAATTATTGTGTTAGCATTAGAGGTTACCCTTAGACTTCTACAAGGATAAGCCCAGTACCCATCAAAATATGAATAATTAAATAAAATTTGGTATGTGCATTAAGCTTAACTGGATCAAGAGTGAGATACTCAGAATCTAACATCAACACCATAAACCCTGATAAACCATAATCCAACAGAAAAGGATTGAAAAAGATTAGATCAGTATATATAGTTCAATGGATGGACTAAAGAATGCATAAGAATACAAGAAATGTATGAATCATACTCACATCAATATTTTCTGATACACACACAGCCGAAACTTCATCAACGAGGAGCCTCCCAATCAATAAAGATGAAATACTTTGACAAAACTTGTTTCACTAAACTACAATAAATCATTCACTGAGTATTCATGATAACACGAACTATGGATAAATCATTCATCAATAGTAAATTATCAAAGAAACAAGACATAAATATGAATATGATAGCAAGAAGAGAAAATTGATCTTCAATTATCCAAGAGTCTTTAATCGAGTGATATATAGTCTTTGGGATACAACATTAAAACAACTCCAAAATATTAAAATTCGAACCCTTTTCCCATTACAATTTCCATCATATATAGAAATACATTGCAAAGGCCTTGAGAGGCTCGAGTTTTCCCAATAGTAAACAATTACAAGATCCTATTTTCTAGGGCTCCATCTTTAACTTTCAAATCTTTTGCTATCTGAAAGATATTCAACATATCTTGATCACTTGTAGAATTATATTGGATATGACACTCAATTTGGTGAAGATTGAGTCCATCTAGATGCCTGATTTGAGAATATTTGGAAAAATTTGGTCAAACTAGAACCTACAACATTTTTGTAGTGCACTTAGTGAAAAATAATGTGCTTGCGCTACAAAACCGATGTAGCACTGCTTTTTCACTTCAAAATAGAACCTTCAGCTTCAGGACCTCATCTTTTGACTTCTAAATTGTTGGAGCAACTTCATTCCATCACTTTACTGACATGGATTCTCTTCAAAACTTCAAAAAGGTTTCTAGGACAAAAATAGATCTAACCCTAACCTTCATTCTTTTAGGGTTTCTGCATGTATTTCACTTGTTCATTTATATCTCATTAACCATCATCATTCCATGATTATCTTCATTGATATGCTTTCCAAACATTGAAAAAAATATCCAAAATAGGCTATGTGTTATATCATGGATGAAGACTTAAAAAAATTAGGGTTCCACTCGTTTATCCTAGACTATATTGAAACTATAGAAATAGATAGGATGGATAGCTTCAAAATGCATAGTGGGGAAACCAAAACATCACTTGCTCACTTACTTTCACATGTTGCTTTTGCAAGGAGTTACAAATTCCTCTTTGATAGCATACCCTTCATTAACTAGATTTCTTCTTCCAATGCCTTGTTTTCATCTTGTGTAGCTCTATTTTTCCTGTAAATATTTCTGACTTGTCTGTGCAAAGGTAACCTTGTTGTTAGCACTCTCTTGGTATTTTGAAGTGTCTTCTCAATGATATCTATTTGATGTTTTAATTTTACTTTTTCTTGCCTATTCTCCTCTCTCAACTGCACAATGACTACTCAAGTTTCCTTCAACTGATTTTTCAGCCTTGTTACTTTCACATCATATTTTGTTGGTTGATGGATGGCTGCAAAAGATACTTGCTTATCTTTTTGAGGTGAGGGTTCAAGAGGAGCTTCTTCTACAGTGATTGATTTCTTTTCTACCGACTTGGTAAAAGGTCAATTGTTCTTCAATTCTTTAGGATGCTCAAGGATGAATTCAATTTTATTTCTCTTCAACCCTTTTACACTTCTTTCATTGTCCACAATATGCACATTCAACTTCTCATATTGTTGTATAGGCATTTTTCCTTTGTTTGTTTTATACAAAACAAAATACTTAGAAAATCATGTTATAACTCTAGTAGATGTATTTATTCATGAATATGTGTAGTTTCTCCTTGATTGGTCTTTACAACAAGATTGTATTTTCCCATCACAACAACCTCTTTATTATTGCCATTATTCAAAGAAAGCTAATGGCGCCCAATTTAGTGGAGTTCATGGCCTCTATTATTGTATGCAAGCATATGTTTTCTGTTCAAATGTACCTACAAGCCCAGAGTTGCTGAAATAATGTATTTTGTTTTCATGAGTGAGTTCCTTACTTCTTTCTCCTTAATCTATTAAGATCTTTGTACATATTTGCTTACTTTTCACCATATCTAAAGGGGGGGTGTCCCTAATGTGTATTTCTAACAAAAAATATGAAATATTCCATCAAACACTTCAAATCAATATGACAAGAGTTCATATTTGTAGTAAATATTTGCACATCTGCAAACAAATTCTGGAACTATTATGGTAAAGGACTTAAGAATCTAATGGAACACTAGGTTTTAAATGCACTATCTAATTGTTCATATATTTAGTTGCATACCATACCATTGCATATTGTTGCATACCATTGCATACCATTGGATGCCATTGCATACCATCATATACCAATACCATTGCATACCATTGCATATCATTGCATACCAATACCATTGCATACCACTGCATTCCATTGTATACCATTGCATACCATACCATTGCATATCAATACTATTGCATACCAATACCATTGCATAACAATACCATTGCAAACATTGCATACCAATACCAATACCAATGCATACCATTTCCAATACCATTGCATACCATTTCCTCATACCATTGAATATCATTGCATACCAATACCATTGCATACCATTGCATACTATTACATATCAATACCATTGCATACCAATGCCAATACCAATGCATACCATACCATACCATACCAATGCATACCATTGTCAATACCATTACATACCAATACCATTGCATACAATTGCATACCAATATCGTTGCATACCAATACCATTGCATACCATTGCATACCATTTCATATCAATACCCTTAAATCATTAATCCCTAAAATATATAAGTCCTAATCCCTAATTAACCCTTAATCCCTTAACCTTAGTTAATCACTAATCCATTAACACAAAATCCCTAAATCCCCTAACCCTTAAACAATTAACACTAATCCATAATCCATTAACCCCTATGCCCTAAGCACTTAAACATTAATCCCTTAGCCCACAATCCCTAATACATTAACCATTAAACTACCTAACCTGTAAGCACCAAATCCCTTAGCTCTTGACCCTTAATCCCTTAAACCCTAACCCCTAATCCATTAACCCTTAATCCCTATACCCCAAATCCCTAAATACCATAATACTCAAAGACCCTATCCACTTAACCCCCAACACCTCAAATAATTAACTATTTAGAATAATCTGGCACTACATCTAACACTAAATCTAGTGCTACTTCTGGTGCAATTTCTGGCGCTAATTGGGGCACTAAATCAGGTGCTATTTCCAGAGCTAAAGGGGGCACTATTTCCTATGCTAAATGGGGAAAAAATTTCGACGCTAAATGGGGCACAATTTCCGGTGCTATTAACGTCTAATTTAGCGTTAAATTTTGTGGTTGGTGCAAAAAATGCCATAAATAGCGCTGAATTTTTCAAAAAATTGAAGAAAAATACACTAAAACCAACTTTGGAAGCAAAAAAGGGAGAAAATCACAGGGATTTGTTGTAGTGAAAGACCCATGCAAACACCATTGGAATGAAGTAGGGTATATGAGTGTGAGTGAATGGCTTAAGATATTGAGGCAAGATTTTAGGTATAACGACTCATGCCATTGGTAAAATTGATGTAGCTGTTGGAATATGTAATGATGACTTGTGTGGTATTGTTGGAATATACTAATTTGGAAGGTAATAATGTCTAGTCTTATGTAAAAGAGTTATCCCACATGCATCATGATGTAATATACTCGTGTTACCATTCATTATATAAAGAGGTGAAATTACATTTATCCCACATGTATTTTGGGATGTAATTCCTCTATACCTCTTGATATCATAGAGGTAAGAGAGACCTATGAGGTACATTTGAAATGAAGGATCACATAGTGATCATATACATTAGAATAATTAGAATATGGAGTGTGATGTGTGGAAGCTCAAGTGTAATATTGGAGATTTATGAAGAATAAATAAGACAATACCTTCCCATGGTTACTATGCTCTACCTCCTTAAGTAAATTTTTGTTAATTTTTTTTTTGGTGTATTAGAGCTGGTTACTATGCTCTACCTCCTTAAGTAAATTTTTGTTAATTCTTTTTACATAGAAACATATTTATTTGGGCTCTCCTTATTTTGTAGTTTTGTTGTTATAGCTAGTAGCCATTAAGGCTTCTCTTTAGATCTATGCTCTACCTCCTTAAGTAAATTTTTGTTAATTTTTTTTACATAGAAACATATTTATTTGAGCTCTCCTTATTTTGTAGTTTTGTTTTTATATCTAGTAGCCATTAAGGCTTCTCTTTAGATCTGGGCATTTTTCTACAATATTAATATTTTCTTTCTCAAAACCCTAACACTTGTTTTTCATATTTCTCACATTTATGTGCATTTTTAAAAAATATGACCTCACCATTGTCTATGAAATAATGAAATCAACTGAGATCGAGTATTGGTTTCTTAAATTTTTTTAGGCACTTTTAGGTTTGGTAATTTATCAAGCCTATTTTTTTTACCGAACCTAGTTTTTCTTCCAAAGCTAATATCTTTAGGCATCCCTTTCACCCTCCATGCAAGCCGTACAACCACATTTCTCTTGCAAGGAGGACCGTACCGATGGTTTAGTGCTGAAGGCAATTTCCAACTTGGTTTTTCCATGTTGTTTCTTACTGTAGGTAATTTCGTGTGTGGAAGCTCATAAACAGGGTAATTTACTTCCATCATTCATCACAGGTAAGAACAATTGTGTTTATTCTTTTCATTATCTTCTTGTCTTTTTGCATCAGGTTTTAGTTTCTTAATTTTTTCATCATGTTTGCAGAGATTGTCTCTTGTTCTTGTTTTTAGCTTGTCACTAACCTACTTGTGTGGAAGATATTTTTTGACATTTTCAGAAGCATGTATTTCTATCATTTTATCATGGTGACAATAAGAAACCATCCAATGGTTAATGCTTAGTTTCTTACTGGCTAGATTTTTCAAGTGATATCTTTTTTTTAATCATATTTTTCTCTATATTTCTATGTTGATGCTAATCCTTGTTGTGCAAAAGAAATTATTTTTCTCTATATTTCTATGTTGATGCTAATCCTTGTTGTGCAAAAGAAATTTCATTTTTTTTTTATGAGATTATCATGATCATTATATGATTTACTCTTGGAAGTTCTCATGTGCATATTATCTCTCTATTTGCTTCACTTTCTCCATAAGGTTTTGTTGTGAAGCTTTGTGAGATAGCTTGGTCTTGCATATTGTTCCTATCTTGAGTTTCTAAGCATATTGATATTTTCATTCAACATTGATTCTTGACAGCTGCAAGTGCCTTCTTCTTGCAATTTATTGAGGATGTGATTTCATTTGTAATGAATTCCTACATTGTTCCTCTCTTATGCTTATCCTTGACAACAACAAAGTTTGAAACTATTTTCCACATTATCTGGGATGTTTAAAGTTGTAATCAAGAGGAATGTAATGAAATTCCATTTCATATGACCATATTACAGTAACAATGTAATGTAATTAAGTGCCATCTTCTACGGTAAAGTCATGATGATTATCTATGGGGATAATTTTTTGATGGATAGACCATTGCGGTCTTGTATTCACAATGTAATCTTTAGTAGAGTTATTTGGTTGTGAAGACTATCTACTGGAAACATTTCGATGTATAGATATGGGGTTCTTGTATTTGTAATATGATATACTGTAGTATTATCGCACCTATTATCTTGGTTGGGATAACTATCTGCTTTCCACACGTTTTTTTGTATTGGTCATATGAGGTTTTTATACATCATTGTGGTGTTCTCCAAAAGTTCTTTCAACTATCAGTTGAGTTATGGTTTTGATGATTGTTTGCTAGCCACATGTTCTGTTGTATTGCCCATTTGAGGTTTATGTGCATCATTACGATTTTCTACGAGAGTTCATCATACAACTTGGTTCATGTGCAATTTCATGATTTACTGAGAAGTGATTGTTATCTTCATCAAATCCATGAGGTGAAGTGTGTTCTTATTTGCATCTTATGGGAAATTCTAGAAGTTGTCATTAAGGGGGGCTGTTAATGTAATCCCATATTCCTCTGGAAGGTATTCTATTTCTTATTCTTGTATGGAATGTTGGAAGGTATTGTAATTCCACCTTCCTCCATAAGTGTTCCTTCTCCCTAGTCACCATTAAGGGGGAGTGCTGGAATATGTAATGATGACTTGTGTGGTTTGTTAGAATGTATTAATTTGGAAGGTAATAATGTCTACTCTTATGTAAAAGAGTTATCCCACATGCATCATGAAGTAATGTACTCTTTTTACCATTCATTTTATAAATATATGAAATTACATTTATCCCACATGTATTTTGGGATTTAATTCCACCATATCACTTGGTATATAATAGAGGTAAGAGAGACCCATGAGGTACATGTGAAATGAAGGATCACATATTGATCATATACATTGAAATGAAGGATCACATAATGATCATATACATTGAAATGATGTGAATATGGAGTGTGATGTGTGGGAGTTCAAGTGTAAGATTGGAGATTTCTGAAGAATAAACAAGATAATACCTTCTCGTGGATGTTTCCCCATTTTGGGGTTTTACCACGTGTTTTTTCTCTTATCTCTTTCTTATTTGAGGATAGACTAATAAGGTTCTCTTGATTAATATTATTGTATGTTTATTCATATGTCTCCATATTCTAATAGTAACAAGATGGTGGATAAACCATATGAAGTAGTAAAAACAAAGCATAAGGTGTCAAGTCAACAACATTAATTAAATCAACAAAACAAAAGGAAATTGAGAGTATATACATGTAAAAGTGATTGATGTTGACACTCTAAGGGTAGAATTTATTCAAACATAACCCAATGTGAGGATTTTTTAGCAACTCACCATCAAGACCAATAAATAAATATGTCCGCTTTGCTAAACAATAAATATTCAAAATTCCCATAACCTAATTTATCATGAATGATATCATAGATAAGGACCAAGTTACCTTTTTGAAATGAGTAAGGTTAGACTTTTCAATCATATTGGGATTTGCATTTTGTTTTACAACCTCTTTATTTTGCAAGGCAATGTGACAATCCTTGATTTCGTGTTCCAATGCAACTAGTCTTTGATCTAGAGTGGTGGTGTCAGGAACAAGTTTGATTTCCAAATGGATGGAGGGGATCTCACATTCAATGGGTAACATTTCTTCTACCCTTTGAATGATATGAAAGGGTGTGAAACCTATGGTATTCTTGATAAATGTCCTATATGCCCACAAAGTGGGGAATGACATGTGATGATGATTAGATGTGTTCTTCTCAATTGTTCACTAGAGCATGGTTTTGAGGACCTTGTTAACAACATCAACTTGGAAATTACCTTATGGATAGTATGGATGGGAAATCTCATGCACAAAACCTAAATGTGAAGCTAACCTTTGAAACACTTTAGGTTCAAAATGTGTGTCAGGGTCAGAGACCAACTATTTAGGGACACCAAAGGAAGTCATGATGTTATTGAAGAAGAAGTAAGCTATTGTAGTTATAGTGTTGTTTAAAGTTGACATGTATTTAAAAAATTTCATGAAATAGTTGATATCCACAATGATTTACTCATTATCGCCATTGGATGTAGGTCAACTTTTTGTAAATCAAATCCCTCATTTGCAAAATGATTGATGATAACTATGGGGTGAAGTGGAGCTAGTGGAGATTCAGCCTTGGGAGAATAAATTTGACAATTGGCACATCATTTTATTGCTTGGATGCAATTTATAAGAAGATAAGGCCAAAAATAACCTACTTGAATGAACTTCTAAGCAGTGGCCATACCTAAGATATGGCCACCAAAAGCACCATTGTGATAGTTATTTAAGACCTATTCGACCTCTTTGTGAGTGAGGAAATGACATAGAATGGTATCAACTCCTAATTGATAAAGGAAATTTTTAATGAGGAGATGTTAATGAGATTGATGATGTACATTTTTCCAATCATCTCATGAAAGATGGGGACCAAAATTTTGGATGTGCAATTCAACCAAAATATTTCCATACCAAGGATCCTCTGATGAGATGGAAAAAAGGTGATCATCATGGAGGTTATTATTTAGGGGTGGTTTTACTATGCCCATAGGTATATCAATGATGAAATTGGAAATTGAAAGGGATTTATTACTCTTAGGAGTAATGAATTTGACTCTCGAAGGATGATGATACAATGAGCAAATTTACCATTAATAATTCAGTGACCTACGATATATTGCATGGGATTTGAATTAGTGACAATCTTGGTTTCATGCAATAGTGTGTAATGACGAAGCTTATGAATGGAAAATACCAAGACCAAAACTAGCTTTCATCACAATTATGGGTCAAATGTGGTCTTGATAGTTTCTTATTACTGTAATAGATTGCATGCTCACAATTATCCTCCCCTTCCTGAACTAATATGCCAACTACCACATTTAAGGGAAAGGTGGAGAAGTAAATAATATAATCCTTACTAAAGTGAAGGGGATAGTCAAAGGATAAAATTTGATTGCACATTTAAATGTGTCAAAGGATTTTTGAGCTTAGTCATCCCATAAAAGGGTATGTCTTGACATAACAAACAAAAGAACCCATGAGCACAAGTGGCATAATCAGGAAAAATTGATTAATAATATTATATTTTCCTTGGCTAATATATAATTGGCTTAGATTCCATGATGGGGGAATCTAAAGAGTGGAATTAAATTTCAATGGGTCAATGGTAATAACCTTTTGGAAAAAATGAACCCCAAAATGTGACCAATTGTAACACAAAATACAATGCGAAGGTTTTCTAAATGGTATCACTATTTTTTGGAAAAAATAGTGAGATTGTTGAGAAAAGAAAGGATGATACAAACCAAATCATGAAAACAATGATATAAGGTGGCACCAACATTCCTTAACCCAAAATTCATAACATGATAAGTGAATGTCCCCCAAAGGGTGGTGAAGGTCGTCTTATACTAATCCTGTGAATGAAGGTTGTCTTATACTAATCTTGTGAATGGATCTATATTTGAGTATACACAGAGAATCCATCCATGAAGGAAAGGACCTCATGTCCGACATAAGCATCAATTATTTGATCGATAAAATTTGTAGGGTAGTTGTCTTTGGGACAAGCTTGATTAAGGTCACAAAAATCAATGCAACATGAATGGTTCCTTTCTCCTTGTTAAGGATGTTGAAATATTGAATCCTATGAATAAACATGAAACTATATTAAGCAAAATAACTTTACTAATCTAGCCTCTTATCCATACAATAGCATATAATCACAACAAGAAAAAGACAAGATAAAAAGGAGAGTACACTAGATATACGTGGTAAAACCCCAAAATGGAGAAACATCCATGAGAAGGTATTATCTTTTTTATTATCCAGAAATATCCAATCTTACACTTGAGAGAACCTTCACAAATGCTTTAACCTTTTACAAAGAGAACACTTTTCATTCTATCTCATGGGTATCTCTTACCTCTATTATATAGAAAGAGATATGGAGGAATTACATCCCAGTAATACATGTGGGATAAATGTAATTTCACCTCTTTTTATAATGAAATATTACCAGAGTGTTTTACTCCATGATGAATGTGGGATAACTCTCTTTTACATAATATTACAACTTACTAGGCATTATTACCTTCCAAACTAACACATTACAAAACTCCCCCTTAATGATGACTAGGGAGAAGGAACACTTATGGAGGTATTACAATAACTTCCAACACTTTTTGTAAGAATAAATAAATACAATACCTTCTAGATTGACACTTATGGAGGAATATGTCATTACATCAACACTTTCCCTTGATGACAACTTCCCGCATTCCCAACAATTTTTGAAGTTGCACAAACTTTACCTCTGTCATGAATTTGGTGAAGATATTTGTTTCTTGCTTCTTTGTGGGACAATATTGCAAATAAATACCACCATATGCAACAAGGTCTCGAATGTAGTGATCATCAAGATCAAGGTGTTTGGTTTTGAAGTGATACACTGAATTACATGCAATATTAATTGCACTTTGATTGTCACATATTAACTATGTAGTTGATTTCTAAACCATTCCAAGCTCTGTAAGAACATGAAATAACCAAACTACTTCTTTAGTTTCTTCCTTAGTTTCCATGGACTCTACTTCAAAAGAATAAAGATAAAGAGTTCCCAACTTCTTACTCGACCATGAAATCAGAACTGAACCAAGATGAAAGATGTACACTGCAGCATACCCTCTATCTGAACTATCACCTGCCCAATCAAAATATGTATAACCAAGAAGAGAAACTGTAGAATTGCTCAAATATAAAACACCATAATTCACTATCCCGTGTAAATATTTGAGAATTATTTTCGCTGCCTACCAATGAATTTCATGAGGATTTTTCATAAACCTAGATACCATATTAACAGAAAAAGAGAGATCAGGCCTGTTGTGTGTCAAATACATCAAAATTTCCACATACTAATGATATAAAGTAGTATCAACATGAGGAGTAGTACAATCAACATTTAATTTTACGGTGAACTGAAATGTTGTTGGTGAAGGCTTACAAACACTCATATGGAAACGAGCAACTAAATTTGTCGCATACTTAGGATGAAAAATAAATATACCATTGGACATACCCAAATATGAAGACCCATAAAATAGTTCAATATGCCTAAATATGTCATTTCAATTTGACTCTTAAGATTATTCTTCAATTCTTGTATAGATGCAAGCTAGTTGCTAGTAATGATAAGATCATCCACATATAATACAAAAATGAGGACTTCATCATCAAAGTTCTTTACATACAAATTTTGATTAGATATACACTATTTGAAACAATTATTCAAGAAATAAGTATCAATTTTCTCATGCCAGGCTCTAGGTTCGTGCTTAAGACCATATAAAGACTTGTTTAATTTGCATACCAAACTTAAAGTTTCAACAGTGATAAACCCAGGTAGTTGTTGCATATAAATGTCTTCATGAAGATTACCATTTAAAAGCACACTTTTGACATCCATTTGGTGTATTTCCCATTTATAAGGTGAAAAAAGAGAAATAATAGTTATTATAGTTTTCATTTTAGCAATTGGAGCAAATGTTTCATTATAATCAATACCTTCTTGTTGATAAAAACCTTTTTATACTAACCGAACTTTGTGTTTTTCAATTTGTCCTTCTACAATAGATTTTGTTTTATATATCCATTTACAACCAACTAAATTATTTCTAGGAGGAAGGGGAACAAATTCCAAGTCTTATTCTTCATTAATGAGTAATACTATGTAGTCATAATGGTTTCCCATTTAGGTTTTTCCTTAGCTTGAGCATAGGTAGAGGGATCATCTGTAGCCAAAACTCTAGTCATAAGAGAAAATTCATATCTAGTTCGACGAGTATTGAAAGAAATACCAATATTAGAACATGTAGATTCAAGATTTTTCCAGGCCCAAACATGAAGAGGGATAGTGGCAGAAACCACTCTATTATCTTTGAAACATTCAGGAGGAGCAGTTGAAGAGGTAGTTCAACTAGGATCAAGATGAGGCATAGAGTTGGAAGAACGGGTAAATGATATCAAAGTAACATGAGATGAAGGAAAATTCAAGGTAACATGAGGTTCAAGAGACTCAGGGGAAGGAGAGAATTCATTAAATTGAACATCTCACTGAATGATAGCACCTTGGGTAGATGGATCAAATAACCTGTAAGCTTTAGAATCCTCACTATAACCAATGAAAATACATTTGTGAGACTTTGGATCTAACTTTTTCGATTTTTCATCGAGAATGTGGGCCCAACATTCACTGCCAAATATGTTAAAGTTACTTATATGGAGTTTTCTTCCATTCCATTTTTCTTCGGGAGTAACCTGCAAAACTACCTTACTAGGAGCTTGATTTAAAATATAGTTAGCACAACAAATGGCTTCATCCCAAAACCTTTTATGTAATCCTTTAGAATAAAGCATATATCTATCCATTTCAACCAAAGTTGTTTTTTCCCTTTCAACTACCCCATTTTTTTGAGGTGTATAAGGAACAATCTTTTGATGTTGAATACCATGCTTAGATAAATATGCAATAAATTCATTTTTAGTGAATTCCCTCCCATTATCAATTCTCAATGTCTTAATACTTTTACCATATCATTTTCAACCATGGATTTAAATTCTTGAAATTTACCAAAGGTTTCACTTTTATGTTTCAAAAAATAAACCCAAGATTTTGTACTATAATCATCGATAAAAGTAAGAAAATAGACAACATGAGACAAAGACGAAGTTTCAAGAGAACCACATATATCACTATGAATTAATTGCAATTGTTATTTAGCATGCAAAGCTTTTTCTTTCTCAAAAATTTCCATATGATGTTTACCAAGTACACAACCTTCACAAGAACCTTTAGTGGAAGATATGGAAGGTAAGCCAAGTACCATTTTAGATAACATTTGAAATTTGTCATAATTCAAGTGACCTAATATTTCATGCCATAATTTACTTTGTTCACCAACATGAGCAATATATGAATAAAATGGTTGATTTTTAATTGAATGAAAACCAATAAATTTATATAAACCAAAATCATAGTCAATAAGACTGGAAGACACTACTTTGAAGTTGTCTTTGATATCTTTAAGAACATATTTATCTGGCCATGCTTCAAACTTATAGCCTTTTTGACATGCACGATAAATAGAAAGCCTTTACAAAAATCTTCAAAGCTAGGTTTCATAGATCCATTTGACATTTCAATCGCTTTATTCCTAGTGTGGATGAACATATCAAACGAAGAAGGAAACCTTTGTTCTATAATAATTACTAGGGTTGTATCAATTTTCTTGTAATCTTTGCCACAATTATTTAATTTTTCAATTATGGTTTTCAATTCAGCAAGAAAATATTCTATCCATTCAACATCTTTAGGATCTAAGTCATGGATTTTTTTTTCAAGTTAGAAAGCAAAAAGATCATCATATTTATCAGATAAATAAGCTAAAGTTTTCCATACCTTAATAGGGATATATTCAACCTCAATATGTACCTAAAGACTATTTGAAACTATTTGACCAATGAGTCATCTTGCTTGATCACATCATTTTTCCCATGTAACCACATCTTTAGCATCGATAGGTTTCTTATGTTCACCATTAAGTAACTGCAATAAATTATTACTCTTGAGTATATTAATCAGTTTTCTCTTCCAAGGAAGATAATTAGGACCCACTAACATAGAAAAATAACCTACTTCAGAAGTCATTATGATAAAAAAAAAATGAAACCCTAATGAAAAAAAGAGATAAGAAAGATATGAAAATATGAGATGAACTGAAAGTTTGCGTACTTGAGTAACTTACCTGAGATATGATGAAAGATATAGCATGAGGAAGGAAATCCATGGCAATACAGACTTGTTCATACACATAGAGAGGAGGAAATTGCCAGAAACCCTCATATCTAAGGAAAAACAAGCTCTAACCACTGGATCTTTTCCAAAAGGACAGATTGAACCCTTGCACATTCAAATTGGCCTCTAAAGCAAGAAAATTGTTGGCTTTGAGAAGGAACAAAATCGTACAGACTATGTGGAGGGAAAAAATTCCCAACAAGGAAGAAACATCCTCCCAACAAGGAAATTACCCCTCTTTATCTGCAAATCGGGAAAATTCCCCCCTTTCTTTGGAAGATTGGCCCTCTTTCTCCGCAAATCAGGAAAATCTCCCCTCTTTCTCTGTAAATTGGCCTCTATGATGGAAAACCACCCCCTTTCTCTCCAAATCAACCTCTATGACAAAAAAATTCCATCTATATTTGCAAATCGGTCGCTTAAACAACACAATCATTCTCTTTCTTGGCAGATCAACCACTTAAACAACAAAATCACCTTCTTTCTTGGCAGATCAACCTCTTTCACTACAATTTGGGCAAATTTTCCATCTTTCTCTACAAAAATAAACAATTGTATAACAGATAAATTTATCCCACACAATAGATTGACCTCCGAAAAATGTGAATCGCCCTCTTTTTCCTGCAAAATGACAAAAAAATGTGACATACACCATAGAAAACTAAATTTGTACGGTCCATACGACCTCTGATCAGTGAGTGGGTTGGTTGGTTAGGTAGCCACTGAAAAACCGCACTCAAAAAAACATTCTCACTCCAAACGAAATTATGCATCAAAAGATATTAGGTTCGGAAGAAAAACTAGGTTTGGTAAAAAAATGTCCTAGTAAAAAAAACAAGTTAAGTAAAATACCAAACCAAAAAAATCTTTAGGTTTTCCAAGAAATTAAAAAAAGACTTAGGCTAGGATAGGAAAATTAATTAAAAAATGGGCAAACAGTTTCCCATTTTTGATGAACCAGTAGTCGAACATGGCTGAAAGCTACTTTATGGAGACATTGGTTAGAACATATTTAAAAATAAAAACAAACATAAATGTGGGAAATATGAAAAACAAGAGTTAGGGTTTTGAGGGAAAAAATCTCAATCATGTAGCAAAATTCCCAAATCTAAAGAGAGACCTTAATGGCTAGTAGATCTGATGGAAAAACTACAAATATACATAGAGCTCAAATAAATATGAAGAAAATGTTGTAAAATAAGTCACTAAAGGAGGTAGAGTCTAGTAACTCGCTCTGATAGCATGTTGAAATATTAAAACATATGAATAAACATGAAACAATATTAAACAAAATAACTTTACTAATCTATCCATTTATGCATACAACAACATATAATCACAACAAGAAAGAGACAAGAGAAAAAGGAGAGTACACCAGATATATGTGGTAAAACCCCAAAATTGGGAAACATCCATGGGAAGGTTGATTTGAATTTTATGAGAAGAATGAAACGAATACATATTATTATTATGCTTAACACATGAACACAAGGAAAAATAACAAAGATACAATAAAATTGGCTTCTATTCAATAAGGAAATATGCTGAAACTGTAAAATGCAGACTGAAAACAAGCTTGCTAGAATGGTGGAGGCTTATCTCTAAGAAGAGATGTGACGGTTGTACTCATTTGCAATAAAATGGTTACAATGAGGCTCTCTAAGAATTTTTACAATAAACAAGAATTCCAAAACCCTAGACATCCAAAAACCTAACCCTAGGAGATGAAGCACCAAAATTCATGTGGGCCTCGTTGGGGTAAGTTAGTACATCAACTTCTCAAGGTCATAACTTTTGCATACGATCTTCGTTTTAGGCGCACGATAGCCCGTTGGAAAGGTATATCCAAGGACTACAAATGTTGACATCAGACTCATTCTTAAGCTATAATATAACTATGACAAGCCCTAAAAACGTTGCTTAGGGCCTCAAAACGGTCCCATAAGTCGAGGACCCAAAAATTAGGAAAAACTGCCAAAATGAGCCATTTGGAATAGGTGGGAGGCCATTGAAATCCATATGAATCAAAGGTATTGTATTATTTATTCTTTATAAATATCCAATCTTACACTTGAGAGCACCTCCACAAATTCTTTACCTTTTACAAAGAGAACACTTTTAATTGTCTCTTATGGATCTCTCTTACCTCTATTATATATAAAGAGATATGGAGGAATTGCATCCCAATAATACAGGTGGGATAAATGTAATTTCACCTCTTTTTCTAATGAAAGATAAAAATAGTGTTTTACTCCATGATGAATGTGGGATAACTCTCTTTTACATATATTCCAACTCACTAGACATTATTACCTTCCAAAGTAACACATTCCAACAAAGGAGGACATGATTAGACACCTCGGATGTATAAGCAATTGGATAAATAAACCCAACTTCAGGCGAAGTTTATTGAATTTTTATTTGATGGTTGGAGCCTTAGTGGGATGTATAAGCTATTTTTTATACGAAATAGGGAATGCATCTAGTCATGTGTTGATAGTGATGTTCAACAATGTCAGGATTAGGTCTAAACATTTCTAATTAATACTGCACAAAATTGTCATGAAATTCTTGGAAATGTTCTTCGTAGGTAGCAAATTCTTGAAAGGAACAAGAATCTCCAAGAAGGATGTTTTCAATGAAACTAGGGGTAATAGAAATTTCCACCTTAATGGTGGGAGAAATATTGGCCATGTTTCCTTCCTCAAATACATTTGGAGAAAGACTTAGGTTTTAGAACCAATCAACATGTCTAGGGGGTATGAAAATGTTGGATTCAATGGAATATAGATTGAAATGATTCTATAGTGTGAACACATCCTAAGGAACAAAATAAGCATTATGGTTCATATAATCCCATGGAGAGTCAGGAGTGTTCATGGATTTTAGAATACCTTCATCTGAGTGAAAAATAGTGGCACTAGAGATAATGAGATTGAATAATATGATCATTGAGGTAAATGAAAGGATAACAATGATTTGTCCATAACCCATAATGATACCATAGGTGCATGATGATTGGATCACATATGAAACACCCACAGATGTGGAGACAAAACACATGGAAGGAGGTTAAATCCAAGGTGATGTGAAGGGAAAATTCGTGATGAATGAGATATCAATGTCCATACTTGAGGAAAAGGAAAGGCCATTATGAGATATGGAACCTACAAAAATAGATATATAACATGTAGTAACAAAATTCATGGTATTTGTACTAGGTAAAGGCATCACTTACTAACTAGGATCAATATAGAAATTAGTCAACATAGGTATTTTTCTTATACTATCTAGGGCATCTTGAAAATAATGGAGTTTAGGACAATGGTGAGAATAATGGAAAAATGTTTTGGATAAGGCACAAGGATGGTTGGTGCGCAATGAGGGATTTCACTTTTTTTGGAGATCCTTTAATGACCTGGGGAGAGTGACTTCCGCCATTGGGATATATTCATCAAAAACTGTCATGGTTGGATGAATAATATTGTGCAATTTTGGGAACATAAAGAACTTGTTGATAACACGGTCATTAGCATCACACATACCGCAAGTTGTTATGGCTCAAGTATATGTCATCATCATGGTGGCCATAGCTAGTCTAAGAGTATTGGTGCCCCTGATTTTCTTGTTCTTTCCCCAAAATACCGCTTTTTATTTTCCAGTATTAGTTTGAGGGACATTCTCTTTAATTGAATTTGAGGTTGAGAATGAGGGATGAATACTTGAAGGTTTCATAGGAATTAATAATAAATGGGGATGTGGTGGAAAATATGAAGATGGATTAAGGGGATTAAGGTACCAAAAAGGAATTCCCAAGGTAAGCCCAAAGAGATTCAATGTGATCATCATAGGGGTCCCAACCACACCAGGTGGAGTGAAAATAAGGGAATCTATGTAATGAGATATCCTAAACATGGATTCCCTCCTAATAATGGTCTAAAAGATGATGAATCAATGGGTTCATTTGGCACCCTTTATGTAATGGTACATGTCGAAGACATTCCTAATAAATAAACATGTGGTAATGGGCCATGATATGTCTTAATCAAGGTGAATTCTTTAAAGACACTAGGAACCACTTCATTGAAAGAGGGCATGGATGAATTTGTCTCAAGGGTAGGCAATACATTGTTTAGATTAGATTATGATTTGGCAACATAATATCTAAGTTGATTTAAGGACATGAATTTTCCATTATGTGGGAACATCATGATGTATAAAGTTAATGAGGCAATGAAATTCATGGCATACATATAACCACAATTGAGGATAATATTGTAGTCAAGAAAGGCATCTACAACTACAATATCAATCATAACCATCTTGCTTGCCAATTTGATGGGGACAATTTGTAAATGTTCTTCAGATAGGGAAGGAAGACCTTCATAAGAAAAAAGGGCAATTGTTAATTGATCCAAATATTCCTTAGATTCTTAATTAGTATTCAATTCAAATAAACATCTACTTGATCTTCAAAATGAAAAACGATCGCTTAACTGGTTGAAAAATACATGTGAAGTACTTATTTATCCAAATACGCTTTAATGATAAACAAATTGCAAATAAATGGATGGAAATAGAACAATAATATTGAAATCACGTACACAAGTTTGATAATGGAGTTTATCCAATTTGGGCTACATCTCCAATTCCGCTTCCAATAGAGACCTCTTTATTAATGTTAAATTTTTTTTTTTTACAATGACCTTTTTACCTATTGATAAAACTCAGAAAACAGAGTATTCCATCGAATTCCTTGAAAAATTTCGATAAAAATGAGTATAAATTTCATACAATTATGCGCCAGAACCTCGTGGCACACATTGCGGTGCATCCTCCAAGTCTAGTTACCCTCGAGCATGAAATTTGAGACACGTACTGTACTTTGCAATTGAAGTGTGTTTCCTTGTCTCAGTCTGTGCACCCATTAAATAGGTCGCAGGGCCCATAACCTCCAACCAGAACTTTAGGATATCAATTAATATTTGTTATGCGGTTTTCATAACCAACTCGCACCCTTAGTGTAATTGTTTAAGTTATTTTCACATGATATAGTGGGTCATGGAGTCAAACTTTGTTGACCACACTGTATATATATAACATTTTTTTATATGGTGGTTGGACATATAAATATGCCCCGCGAAATATGACATATGGTTGGCATAAATTTTTAATCCCCGCAGAATATATGCGGTGGTTGAATATGGTATAAACCCCATGGATTAACATATGGTAATATTGTATAAATATGTCTTGGGGTTGAGGGATTAACCCTCGACCCTTTTCTCCCCATGTAAAATCTCCAACAAATCTTAAATATATATGCACCCGTATATGGTTAAGAACCATACATTGGGTATAGTGGTGAGGTTGTTGGTTGTTTGGAGGGAGACCCAGGTTCGAACCTCTAGACTCCAATTTAAAAAAAAAAACCTCATCCATGGCCAATGTGAGGCTGCCACATGGAAACCTCTCATTGGCTTATCATTTCCATGTGTCAAATTCCTATTGGTGCCACTGTACTGCACAAATTGCCAAGTCACCTGCCTGGTTGTATGTACGATGTGCCATGTGACATTCCCTGGTGTGGCCACATCAGTACCGTACACTTCTATTTTCGTGCCACATGTCACTCTTGCAGTGGTGACACATGTCACCTTTGACCCTGTTGACTTTGAATTTTTCTCTGGTTTGACCTGAACTTTTACCATCCATAAAGTTTGCATACGAGCTCTGTTTGAGGTAATTTTTGCACCATTGGAGATATATCACTGAGCTCTACGTATTGATTTCATTTTAGAGAGAATTTGAGATGGTCAAATTTTCATCATTTTTGAAACTTTATGGACCTCTATGAGCATTATGAATGCTCTTGGACCTCTGTGAGTGTTTTGTATCCTCCTAGATCATTCCTCCCCATTGGAAGCCTTTTGGACCACCAAAAGTTTTGATTACTTAACAACTAAGTGAGGGTAAATATCCCTCACCATTCCTATCTCTATCCACTTTGCTTTACTTTGTTTCACCCCTTTAAGACCAACTCGAATATATTCCACATCACCTCATTGTGAAGTCCTGATTCTTCTATTGAGAATCACATCTTCCTGTAGCACATCTAAATACTCTAGAGAAAAATCATCAATTTTTGGAACCTAAATACTTTCATCTTCATCCATAATCACAGGAGGATCATAAAGCTTCAAATTATCAACATTTACCACTGAATACATTTGCATGTAGGTTGGTATATCTAAACGAAAGGCATTAGTACCAATCTGCTCTAAAATTTTAAATGGACCATATCAGATTGGCCTTAAATTTTTACCTTCACTTTTCATTCTATATTTGTTAATATGTAACCATACTTGATCATCGACTTCGAACTGATGATAAACCCAATGTTTTTCATGCCTTTCCTTATACCTGGCTTGGCTCGTCTCCAATTGTTCATGTATTGATTGATTTACTTGTTGGATATTTTGAATGAACCCTTTAGCTTTATCTGTATCATCTTGTCCATATTCTTTACTTGATTCTACAAAATAAAATTCCATAGGTGATTTAGGAAAGTACCCCAAACATACTTCAAAAGGAGTTCTAAGAGTAGAAGAATGCACAACATGATTATAGGCATGTTGTATATAAGGAAATTGTTCATCCCATAAATTATCATGCTTGTTGCAGTATCCTTGAAGTATATGTACCACCATTTTGTTTACCACCTCTATTTGTCCATTTGTTTACGAATGAAAATATGTGTTTTTATTTAACTTAGTGTCCATCAACTCCCATAAATGAGACCAAAACTTTCCCAAAAAGATAGAGTTTCGATTTGATATAATATATGTAGGCAACCCAAAATGAACCCATACATTAGCAAAGAACATTTGTGTTGTATGTTCAGCTGTGAACTATTTCTTGCATGGCATTAAGATACACATCTTACTGAATCAATCCACAACAACATATAAATAATCATGACCTATACTGGACATTGACAAACCCCCTACAAAATACATGGATATATTTTCTCATGGATGAGAAGGTACTAGAAGTTGCGTATATAAGCCAAACTTTTTGTTTCTAAGCTTTCTTGTGGCATGTATAACACACCCTTTTATATACTTGGAAAATGACTCATTCATTCGAGGCCAATAGCAATATCTTTGAAATTGTGCTACTATCTTACTAACCCCAAAATGAGCATAAATTAGAGATGTATGAGATTCTCTAATTACATTTACTCTTTCATATCTGAGTATACAAAGTTTTCCAAGATTATATAACAAATTGTCATGCATATAATAATCTGAATGTTCATTGCCATGACTTAATGCTTCACATATGTCTTTAAAATCATCATCCTTAGCATACTGTACAGTATAAATGTCATGAGATAAAGGATTATAACTTAGTATTACAGATGCATTAATCCCTGGTATTTACAACATATCCGCAACCTTATTAAGAATACCTTTCTTATACTTGATTACAAAATGAAATTGTTGTAAGAAACCCATCTACCTGAAATGTCGTGATTGTTGTAGCTTGGTCTATGACTGCAAATACTATAAGGGTTGATGATCTGTTTTCCCATTAAGTAATTCTTCCATTTCTTCACACTTTATACAATGCATACAATTCCTTATCATATGTTGGATAGTTAATTAGTTCYTGAGTAAAAGTCTCAGAATGATAACATACAGGTTTACCTCGTTKCATCAAAACTACTCCCATGGCATATCCACTTGCATTGGTTTGAATATCAAATGGTTGTTGCAGATATGGCAGAGCCAAAACTGGTGCGATGCTTATATTTTCCTTCAATGTCTCGAAGGATTTATGTTGCTTTAATCCCCATTGAAAGACATGTTTAACACTTGGTAATGCATGCAAAGTATTTGCTATAAAAGAGAAATTAACAATGAATTTCCTCTAGTACTGTACTACTCCTAAAAATCTCCTGACTTATGTGGAGGTAGTTGGCTTGGGCCCATTCACAATGACTTCAACCTGTGCATGATCTATCTTTAGCTAACCATTCCCTACAATGTAACCCAAATATACCGGAGAAGTTTTTCCAAATTTACATTTAGACATTTTTACATACAACTTCTCCTTCTTCAAGAGTTCAAAGACTATCTTGACATGCATTATATGATCTTCCCATATTCAACTAAAGATCAATATATCATCTAAGTAGACGATGAAAAAATCATCTATGTAAGGTCTGAAAACATCATTCATTACCTTCATAAATTTCGCGGGTGCATTACATAACCCAAATGACATAACCAACCATTCAAACAACCCCTACTTTGTCTTGAAAGCAATTGTCCATATATCGCTTTTTGCATTTTTTATCTAATGGTAACAACTTCTCAAATCCAACTTAGTGAAATAAACAACATTCTTTAACTGATCCAACAAATCATCAATTCTGGGAAGATGATAATGGTTCTTTATCGTAATCTTGTTCAATGCTTGGAAGTCAATACACATCCTCCACATGCCATATTTATTCGGAACTAATACAACAGGAGATCCACATGGAGAGGAACTTGGCCTTATAATTCCTTTATTGATCAATTCTTGTACGTTCTTCTTTATCTCTGCATTATATAGTATTGATGATCTATACATACCAATGTTAGGAAGAGGAGCATCCCGTTGCAAATATATTTCATGTTCAACCTCCCTCTTAAGAGGCATTCCTGTAGGTTCATGAAATAACTCATCATAGTTAGATATGATTTTAACCAACTCTTGTTTATGATCTGGATCACAACCTGATAAATAATATGTTATATATTCTTCTTTATGTTTCACTATCACGAGAACAAAAAAATTACTTGCATTCAGGAGTCTCTTCATTGCATTGTTCTCACTAAAGAAACATTAGTTTTGATTCGATGAGCTTTGACAATAAATTCAACCCCATCTTTGAAAAGGTGATATTTGTTTTCTTCATGATAGAGTATTTCTTTCCTGTCAAATAGATATGAACTACCCAATAAAATTCCACAAATATCAATAGTCACAACATCTAACTCAACCTCGTCAAAGAACTTGTAATTACAAATATGATCTTACATTGTTTTTTCACCTGGAACTTAGCATCTTCACACACCCAACCTAATGGATATGGATTTTATGAGGTTTCATCTTTAAACCCAACTTCTTAACAATTGCTTAAAATATTAAATTAACTTGAGATCAACTATCAAACAAAGTGTCTACCTTTATATGCTTGACTATAACCCTAACATGGAAAATCTCACTTCTTTTCTTTTGATCAATAACACTTTCCAAATTGGTAGATTGAAATGAAGAATTAGAATTGATAGGAGATATACCTTTGCTTCCTATTTCCATGATCTTAGATTCATCTTCTGAATCCAATCCTAGATATTGTCGAGATGAAGAAACAATATTATGATTCCCTTTATCCTTGAACTTCTTTGGTCTTAATTTTGGATGCAACTTCCAACTCTGTGATTCCTCATGTCCCTTTTTCTTACAATGGGAACATGTAAGTCTTTCTTCAAATTTATTTATTGTAACTGACTTCTTACTCTTTCATTTTCCTTTCGGTTTCTTCTCTAACTTGTATGGATTCTTATCTTCAATCACATGCTTCCCCTTACTAGCCTCTATATGTGTCGCTTGTAGTGGCACTTTCTCAATGTTAGTAGGGTTAAACATTAAAATAGCGTGTCGAATATATGAGTGCATTCCACCAATATATTTTAGAAGAGTTTCATGAGTATACAATGGAATTCCCAAGGATAATGCCTTATTTTTGAATTCCTGTGTATATGCTTGAATATTTTGGCCTTTACCTTGTCTTAGATGTTTCCATTCTATAATTGTCGTTTGTGTATAATCTAGTGGATAGAATTGTTTTCTTATGGCCTTAGTAAATGTATCCCAAGAAGAGATTACTTTACCCTTTTGAACAAAATCAACTTGCATCTTACTCTCCCACCATATTAAGGCTATGCCACTTAGTTGAAGAATATCCAATTGTATTTTTGTAGCATCGTCCATGATCTTTTGAACCCTACAATATACCTCTATTTTCTTGATCCAATTTTCCAATTTCTCGGCATTCAATTCTCCATCATAGGTCGGTAATTCAAAGTTGACATCCAATTTTAATAAAGGAAGATTATGATCAAGCTTCTCAGAGGGATTATTTTTATGTGAAGAATGACTATTTCTCTCAGAAGAAGATGATGATGAGGATGATGGTGAGGAGGGTACTGAAGGGACACCTTCATCACCTCCTCCTTTCTCTTTGAATGGTTCAACTTTCTCTGATGTGCTTTCCTCCTTGGTCTTCTGTCGACCCTCACACATTTCTTCCACCATGGTTTTCATTAAATTAAAAGCCTCGGAGAAATAATATTTGGAGTTGTAAGGACCCAATTTTTTTAGTGAAGTCATTTCTCTTTGACGAGTAAAACTTCTTGAACCAATCTTAGGATTATAATTGGCAAGTTTTCCTTCTCCTCACCTGGATTTGAACCTTGTAAGTATCCAGTTGCAACCACTTGTCAAACCTGCTTTGATACCAACTTGATATGAAAAACCCTTAGATGCTTAATTAGTCTTCAATTCATATAAACATCTACTTGATCTTTGAAATAAAAAATGATCGCTTGACTAATTTCAAAATGCGTGTGAATTACTTATCTATCCAAATACACTTTAATGATAAACAACTTGAAAATAATTGGACGGAAACAAAAAAACAATATTGAAATCACATACACAAGTTTGATAACGTAGTTCACCCAATTTGGGCTACGTCTCTGGGTCCACTTCCAATAGAGACTTGTTTATTAATTCTCAAGTGCTTTCATTTTACAATGACCTTTTTACATGTTGCTCAAACTTAGAAAACACAGTATGCCATCAAATTCCTTACGAAATTTTGATAAAAATGAGTATAAAGTTCATACAATTCTGTGTCAAAACCCCGTGGCATACATTATGGTGCAACCTCCGAGTCTAGTCACCCTTGGGGATGAACTTAGAGACACCTTACTCTACAATTGATGTGTTTCCTTGTCTCGTTTCACGCACCCATTAAATAGTCTGTGGGCCCCTTAACCTCTGACCGAAACTTTAGGATAGAAATTAATATATGTTAGGAGGTTTTCATAACCAACCCATACCATTAGTGTAATTGGTTAAATTGTTGGCACATTATATAGTGGGTCGCGCGGTCAAGCCTCGCTGACCACACTATATATAACATTTTGTTATATGGTGGTTGGACATATAAATATGCCCCATGAAATATGACATATAGTTGGAATATAGTTGTAATACCTGCGGAATATATGTGGTGATTGAATATGGTATAACCCTCATGGATTAACACATGGCTATATTGTATAAATATGTCTTGGGGTCGAGGGCTTAGCCCTTGTCCCTTTTCCCCCCATTTGAAATCTCCAACAAAACTTAAATATATATGTTCCCGCATATGGTTAAGAACCATACGTTGGGTATAGTGGTGAGGTCATTGGGTTGTTTGCAGGGAGTGATCCGTCAGGATTTTTCGAATGACTTATGGTTGAGTTTTATTTGCATGCATTAATTGACCATTGGGAAACTTAACGAAAGAGCGAGAAAAGAAAATGAATTACACAGCCATTAACATATTTGCAGATCTGAAATGCAATGAAAAACAACAAACCTTAATGCACAGGTAGATAACG
>SNQJ01S0089745.1:0-18816 GCA_010110895.2 Picea sitchensis
TGCATTCCAAAACACTCTGTAAGGGAGCCTTGTTCCTTTCATTTATTCATTTGATATTTTAAGACAATTTCCAAATGCATAACCAATCATTTGTTCAACATCAAAATCAACCACTGCTCACACATTATTTCAATCATCAAACAACACTCTATCTCGTGCTTGATTATGTCCTTTAATCCATTAATAATCAAATTGCAATGAGGTTATACTGTCACAGTACCCATGCTCGTTATTGTTAAAATGTAGGATAATCATTTCTCATGCATAGTGGACAACCAACACAATGACCCATCCTTATCTTGCAAAGATCTAGCATGCTAATTTAACATGTTGATAACAATCACTACTTCAACTCATACTATGCTTTGAAATAACCGACCAATTGACAGAACACAAGTGTGTTTCTGTGACTGTAAAAGTTTGATTTTCCTTGACTCTAGACATAAAAAATGTTAGGCTATCCATCCAACACAACAAGGCAACATCAACATACTCGACTTCACAATACAAATATTTAAATTGCAACAAGCCATGTCTAAACTTTGTGACTATCTCTGAGGGTGCAACCCCAAAAGAAATATCGATAACAGGTACAGTGGATAACCATGCCATAACTACCACTATGCAACATTCCCATTTGAAAATTTTAAACACATAGACACAGTATCATTAACTCAACCTATCGTGTCGAGCTATAAATCCATTACAAAGAGGCAACAACAATATTGCTCAAATTAATCAAACTGCAACCAAACCATACCATGTAAAACTTGTGCCCATCCTTGATGATGCAATCAAATAACCATAGCGCATAGAGTGGATGGAATTTCCATAGTCATCCTGGTTGCAATAACCATTTGTCCAAAAAAACTCATAGTTACAGTGACCATTTATTCATGGTGTAGGAACACCACACATACAAATGCATTACACGTGAAACATCATTAAACAATTGTAACTAATGTTGAGTTTAACATCCCAATGACTTCAATGCAAAATAAAGTGACTGTGTATCAACTCCAATATTCAATCAACCAATTCAATGTTGAGCCTATTACTTGGACTGTCATAATAATCAACAACCCGACCTAACATGCTATGGAAACCACACATACCAACGCATCGACATGAAGTGATGTTGTGACTTACTCAATTAAAGACAGTTTTGGGTTATCGATTTATTTAAACACAAGGAGAGCGACTATGTATTTGATTTGTCCAATTAACCATGCATAGCTTATCCATTTATAATAAAAAATGCAATGACTAGATACCAAAACCAACACCATTTTCACATAATCAACTATGTTGACAATACACACCAATTCATAACAATCAATAGTAAACCCGACATGCCACAAAAATCTTATCTATCAACCCTCAGACTTTAGGAGTTGAGGGTGTGTTCTGTGGACCAACACATGGAGGCTAGAGTTGACTCCTCTCAATGGTGAAAACCTCCGAGACCAACGATGCACACACAAAGAAAACCACAATTCATTTCATGGATAGGTAACAAATCCCGTGACAGGAGAGGCTATGAATAGAGGAGTAAGGCTTCAATTTGGCCTGAAAATGATACTTAACATGCAGGGTATAACTCTCATGGCTCTTCAGTTAAACAACCACAACACTGAGGTGAAAACAGGGTCGAGAAGGGAAAATATAAGCCACTGCGCGACCGTTAGTGGTGAAAACAAACTATTGCCCAAGTGAACAAAGTGTAGTGACACAAGGTGCTTCCAACCATTAAACCCCATAAAAGCCAAAGACTGGGTATGATGATACGAATGCGTGAACATAGCCAGCCACCGAAGACCAAATGAAACCCTCCAACTAAACCAACAAGGATGACAAAGATCTTTTATGGCTGCTAACACCCTAGATGACCAATAACACCATGACTTCAACATTATTGCAGAGAAATCCATCAACGCTTCATTCCAAAAATCACAATTTTACAAAGTTACAATACTTAAGGAAAGCACAACCCATACATCCAAGACAATATCTACCTCATAACCAAAGCAGACTCGTGAATGGAAAAACAAAGACATACCTATAATCAAAACACCTTAAAACACATGTTGGCCAAGCGGTTCCTCTCTGGTTGAAAATCGAAGCATAACCACAACAAAAAAGTTGAACGATAGCCCAATTAGGGTGGCAGCCAATGAAGGAGTAAAGGTGACGTGCAGTAAATGCACGTCGCCTCCATTCACAATCCATTAATTCCTTAGTACATGCCAGCAAGATTTTCATTAACGCCATTAATCAAACCATGTATCGAAACCATCACCCATTAAAACCAAGAGTGCGGCCCATACCAAAATTATGCCATAACATAATCACCATTACATATGACTTGATCAAATCTATCACTTGTCAAATGTGCCACCCACATCCTATTCTTCCAAAACATATCATATGCATATTAACTATATAACTCAATCAAATCGGATAACCATTAGCTTGCTAGCTAGGATTTAATCATAATCATTTTAATGATTCATGCATGTAGTGTAGTATATTTGCATAGTCAGATCCCTTTTCCTTTTGCATTTGTTATATTGTTTTTTGCCTTCTTCAACCGCTCTTTAAGCATTGTTACTAGCATGTCTGTTGTGCAGTTGTACCAAGAACATATAGCAATGGTATCAATGAATAACATAGGCCATAGTAACATAAAATTAGAGCTTAGAACATAACATGCCTTATTCATCATTTACTTGTTGCACATAGAACCAACACATCATAAGCCTGATCCATAACCAATAAAAACAAGATCTCATCAACCATGTAACCAATGTTGAACAATAGCACAACCATTTAAGGAGAGCCAGACCTTATCTCCAATCTACAAGGGGGTCCCACCTACTAGTATTATTTATCTTTTATAATAATAGGCTTTAGCAACACTTTGTGGGAAAAACTTTGTTGCGTTTTAATCGTCAACAATGATCCCACCATTCGCATATTTCTTCTAAAGATAACATCTATGTACCTTTTTTATGCATGCCTGAGTTCAGAACTACCAACAAAAGAACCAGTGTTGTAGTCTCATGGAAAGTACGAGAATATTTACCGATAGATCCTTAAATAGAGAAACACACACACATGCACACACACACACACGCTATAACCTCGTATAAAAGAATATATAGACATACAAAGATACACGAAAGGTGAGAGAGAGAACCATCAAAGAATTTTATTAGATTGAGAACAAAATCTTCTTGCATTCCATTACATAGCCACACACACACATGCACATACACACAGACACACATATATATATATTATGTTACCAATCGATTACATTCTTTAACTGTCTATTCGGTCGACTCTAACTGCATATCTGACCGACTCTCCTAACCGACTGTTGCAGTTGACTTGGTAGTCGGTTGGTGGGTCTAGTTGGTGGAGCCAACTAGTCCCTACAAAAGTGCCCTAATATCTTTTAAGTTCCATTTATTTGAAGGATGCACTTGAATAAATTCAACTCAAAGGGGCTACCAATTCAAAAGCAATTTCACATCATTAAAACTATCTAAGGGTGCCAAATAAAAACTATGTTACATATACTGGCATAGTTAGGGCTTGAGTTCAAAACACTTACAACTTTGGGTGTAGGGAAATCAATGTATTTCCCTTAGAAAATTTCCTCTCATAAACTCTCTAGACATGCAATTAGCTAGTTGTTCCGAATGGAAAACCTTGACTTGACATAAAGGCATATGGGATACTTTGAAATACTCGAGCTCTTGTTTTTGTGTTGGTCATAGGGGATACTTTGAAAGACTCAATATCTTTTTTTTATGTTGGTCATATGGGATGCTTTGAAAGACTCGAGCTCTTGTTTTTGTGTCAATCATAGGAGGGTTTTGAGACATGGAGGGGAACGCAATCAAGGTTCAAAACTACATTCAACAACCTTTAGACAAAGGATTAGAGACCATTTCATTTTGGAGTTTGATAAATTTTATAGGATCATACCTCATTCAAAGGGATTTGATGATAAGAAGATATGCAACATTCAAAACACAGATTGAGTGATTAGTGCATATCGAGGGGTTCTTGATAGAGTTTAAATGAAAATTTAAAAAACTTGACTAGATAGGTTTGGTCCACCAAAGTAATGAAGAAGCTCAACATAGAGTGGTTGGTTGGCATACATTTGAAAAGGTTGAACTCCTCCCTTTGCATCAAGGCATTAAGGAGTTTCAAAGGATTAGACCTACTTCTAGCCTATCTTAATTGCACCTAACTTTATCAAGGGTTCAATAGATTAACAAAGTTGCAGTCTTAAAACTTCAAATTCTATGTCAAATATAAGGAATGCAAGGATAAGAAAGCTTTGGCGACAAATAAAGTCTTTTCACCTTAGATAAAGGCAGAAACGTGCAAATGAAACAACCGTAATGTTGAAGAAAAAATGGCATATATGAAGGTTGGTCTTGTTGAGAGCTCAACGCACTACATCTAAACTTGCACTTTCTAAATGTGTAAATAGAATGCAAGTTAACAAAGACCCAAGGAAATCCTACACCCAACTTTAGAAGATAATTTTCAATGATGAAAATTGTATGATTGAGGTCATGGGGTGGGTATTTGGATGTCTCAAAAACAAAGAGAAAGAATAGGAAAAGAAAACACTTCTAAAAGATAAATCTAACAAAGCATGAAAAAATGGAAAGTCTCATTATAAATTATGAAATGTTATTGTGAAAGGAAAAAAAAACCTTAAAATTTCAAAAAACTAAAGTTGAAAAAAAAACAAAAAAAAACTTAGAAACAATTTATTGATTCTTAACAAAAATAAAGTAAACAAAAAATTATTAACAAATCACCAATTCAAAAACTACTTTAAAAATTATTTAAAGAAGACTTAATTCACCAACTCAAAAATTCAAAAACTACTTTGAAAATTACATTTAAGGAAGACTTAATTCACCAACTCAAAAGACCAAACCTTAAAAAACAACTTAAATTCTAATATTTAAACATAACTAGTTAAGCTCAAACCTAATACTTTGAAAATTACATTTGAGAAAGACTTAGTTCACCAACTCTAAAGATCAAACCTTAGAATAAACTTGAATTTTAATATCTAAACTTAAGCTCAAAACTATTACATGTTAGAGTTAAAATTACATTAACATTTGATAACTCAATTGAAAATATAATATATACTAATATCTTTTAATTAAAATTTAATTTAAATAATAATCCATTTTTCATCCCAAGCCAACATAACTTTAATTGAATTTGATGTTTTAACAATTTTTAAAAAATTAGGATATTTTTTTTGGATGAGCATTGATATTATATATGTTAAAGTTTAAGTTATATTGATATTCAACTAAAAATCTAATAGCTAAGAAGACACTTTTTCTTAGATTGTTCAATCTATAGCCATATTAAATTTTATTTTCAAAATATTTGTCACACTACCAACCTTCCTAACCACTTAATTCAACAAAAGTATGATGATCTTGGGAAGCTTCTCTTAATGCTTAAATTCTATCATAAAAACAAAATTCTAAAAAATCACAAGTAATCACTTACCCTCTTAAGATAATCATCATCATTATCATATTAACTTTTAACTAAAATTTCATTTATTAAATTATTTTTAATTAACAATGAACATAGTTTAAGTTATATTGAAATTCAACTAAAAATTTAATATGTAAGACCACCTTTTAACTAAAATTTAATTTATTTCTAATGGCAAGTAAATATTGAATTAAATATTGAATTAGGAAGATTTTCACATTTCAAAAAAATATTATATTACCTTTTAATTAAAATAAAATTTGATTTAAGGATTTTTTTCTAATTCCAAATAAACATCCCGCTAATTTTGAAAGTGGAGATCTTTGCAATTTAGAAAATTATAATTCCAAGTAAACATCGAGCTAATTTTGAAGGTCGAGATCTTCGCAATTTAAAAAAAATATTAATTTATTTTAGATCAGTATTGTGTAAACATCGAGCTAATTTGGAATGGTGGAGATCTTCACAATTTTAAAAGTTTTTTAATTTATTTTAGATCATTTTTGTGTTAGTTAATTTTTTTTAAGTGACAATAAATTTGAGTAAACTTTATATTTATATATATTTTTTGAGAAATTAAGATAATTAATAAAAAAAAATCATTAATTAATTGAAAAATTTTCAAAATTAAAAACTGAATAAGAAAATTTAAAACTTATTAATTTATTTTAAATCAGTATTGTGTTAATTAATTTTTTGAAGTGACAATAAATTGAGTAAACTTTGTTTTTTAGAAATTAAAATAAATAATTTAATAAAAAGTTAATAAAACTAATAAAAAACAAAAATAAATTAATTTAAAGAAAAATCTACACTTGAAAAATTTAATCTTTCTTTACCTTTCATAAAGTCAAATTAAAATAAATATTAATTTTTTTCACATCGTTATTAAATATTGCAACAACTATTCATTTGACTAATATACGAAGGCCTGATTATCTTTCAGCACTACGAATCTCGCGTGGGCTGATGGATAAAATTTGATCCCTCAGGAATCAGCACAGAGCAGGTGGAATAGTAAATCATATTGATTAGACAATTTTTTAAATGTAAAATTAGGGCATCATGGGGCCTCTGGCCATTTCTCCATGCAGCCCCTTTGTGTGGAAAACGTCAAATTATTTGGCTGTTTAGCGATTTGCTATCAGTAGGGGGTTGACAGCACTACCAGCATATTCGTTTCGCTTCGCTGTGTTTTTATTATGGTTGAGATGATTTCCACTTCAGGCGATACGACAGTGAATGTTTGAAAAAGTAGAACGAGAAAGAACAATCCTATTCCTTTTCTTCTTTTTGTGGAAGAGTACACGGAGAAGATCATGTCAAAGTTAATGTGCCTGCTGAGTCAAGACCATCGTTCTACTCCACTTACTTCAAACCCTAATCTGTTTCCTCTTACGATACAGAAATATATATTTTATTCAAAATCCAGACGCCATGCCCGGGCATAGGTGTTCTACGTGTCTGCGGATGATACAGGACCAAAGCACAGAATTTGACCCCACATCTTTCAAAAAATCAGTCAGACGGAAACTCGCTTCTTTTTCAATGGTGGGTATATGGAAATTCTGCTAAATGATTGGAAACAACTGTAAAATCTAGTATATAGATTCAATAAATTTCTTCTAAAAAATGTAAATTCGGAATATTGGGTAGGTATGTCGTCATTTCTCTGGCGCAGTCTAAAAGTTATCGAAATCGCCTTCTATAGGCCTGAATTTGGTGATTGATAGATTCGGTGGCTTTGAACTCCACAATGTTTAATTTATAATAATTTCGATTATTTGGGTCAATTCAAAGAACCCTAAAACTCAAGGGTTCAGTTATCGATTATTGAAATTACAGAAGTTAATAAAATCGCGGGTTTAACCAATCAAATGAATAAAACTTCACAGGAACGAGAAAATAATTGCCAGGAATGAGATGTTTTCGATAGAGTTTCGCCCACGCACATTTCTCCCTGCGGACGGTTTGTGTGGAAAATTCGGATGCTAGCGATTAGGTTAATTCAGTAGGGCATTGCCGGTTTGTGTGGAAAATTCGGATGCTAGCGATTAGGTTATTCAGTAGGGCATTGGCATCACTACCATGAGATGGCGACTGCTTTGAATTCGTAGAATCCTTCGGCTTCTCTCATTATTGACGTGGTGATGATGTCAAAGTCAGAGACGTGACGACCATCGTTACACTGCACTTACTTCAAACAGCACTATAGTCTTATCACAAGACAATATATATTTTATTCAATACGGCGGTGCAGGTTGCCATTGAGAAATAGATGTTACAGGCATCTGTAGATGATGTGGGCATGCATTCCAGAATGGGCAACCACAAATCACACAAATTTCTCTGCTTGATTGCCGTGGAAGAAAACTTAGTTCATTGATAGGACTGGCCATCCTTCTCTGGATTGTAGATTTTCTTCATGTTTCTTGGATGAACTGAATCTGTAATCTAATTAAATTTGGGTAATAGGATTTAGTTTATTTCAGATTTTTTTTTTTTTTTGTTTGTTAATGCGGCTTAATCTGTTGGCCAACCACTACCTCAAGGTGTTCTATGGCTCCAAGTAAAGCCCTCACTAGAATTGAACCTTGCCCAATGGTGAAAAACTCCTAGCTTTTCACCATTAAATCCAACCCCTTTGGACGTTTATTTCAGAAATATTAAACATAATGCAGTGAATCAATTATTAAATCATTTTCTAATGTATCCGGTTCATTGATTCATTGTAAATGGACTTTTCTCATGTTTGTGAACTAAATCTGCAATCTAATTAAATTTGAGTAATAGGATTTAGTTTATTTCGAAAATATTAAGCATCATATAGTAAGTAATAAGATTTAGTGCATCTTGTCCATTGATTCATTGCCCCTTGCATCCTGTTCATTGATTCTTTACCATTCAATTAACAAAGTGAAAAAACAATGATGGAATAATTAGCTCACTGCATGGTTGTTCATGTTCGTTGAATGAGTGGAATCTATAATCGAATTAAATTTAGATAATGAAATTTAGTTTACTTCAGAAATATTAAGTATTATGCAGTAAGTCAATTATTGAATCATTTTATAATGTAGGTTGATTAATTCACTATGAATAGATTTTGCATGAAATCTGTAATCTAATTAAATTTAGACAATAGGATTTAGTTTATTTCAAAAATATTAACCATCATATGTGAGTAATAGGATTTAGTTTATTTCTAGTGCATCCTGTCCATTGATTCTTTACCATTCAACTAACAAAATGAAAAAACAATGATCGAATAATTAACTCACTGCAGTCATTTTATTGACGAGGTGCTACGTAATGAAAAAAGAACACTCCAAATCCTATCTTTCAATTAATTGGTGCTACGTAATTAAAAAAAGAACATTCTAAATCCCATTCCTTCGTCCTCTCTCATTATTGACGAGGTGATGATGTCGAAGTCAATGAGCCGACGACCATCATTACACCCCACTTACTTCAAACACTTATTCTTATCAGAAACTATATTTTATTCAAATAAAGGCGGTGCAGGTTGCCATGGGGAAATAGGTGTTAATAGGTATGTGTAGATGATCTGGGCATAGACTCCAGCATGAGGAGGACAACCACAAATCACACAAATTTCTCTCGTGGATTGCCGTGGAAGGAAACTTAATTCACTCATAGGGCCCAGTGCACACCACCATCTCCTTCGTCATAGTCATCTCTGCGGTCTGTCTGTTCATCTGTCTTCTCAGAAAAAGAAGAGAAGACCTAGAATTTACAGAATTTGCCCGGCTATTTCTCATGCCCTAACTCATGTTGAAGGAATTCAGTCCCTGTAGACTAGGCTCCATTTCGTTTGTGATTCAATAGGAAATTTGAGGACTAGGTCGTCTTGTGTGCAGTGGCCTAACGAGACAGACATTACTAATATAAACTTAAAGTGCTGCCTAGAGGAATGTTATCAGGCCGGGATCCTCTCAACGTTCTGGTAGTAAGCAAGGCCCAGGCCCGTGCAGTTGAAACCTACGAAATCTCGTAGCTTTCAATAGCTTCTAGTACTGGAAAGCCCTTTTATTCAGTTCCCTAAACTTATCACAACCCATAAGATCTTTCAAAGCCAGTTAGTTCCAGAGCAATCCGAAGAGATGGGGAGAGTCCCTTGCTAGGAGGTTTCAGAGCTTGCAATACGTTCTGGAACTAACAATCCCTTTTATTAGGTTCCCTGAACTTATTCCAACCGACCCATAAGACCTTGAAGGCCAATTAGGAGTAGTAATTGTAGAGATGGGGAAAGCTCCTTGCTGCGACAAAGCTAATGTGAAGAGAGGACCATGGTCTCCTGAGGAGGACTGTAAACTCAAGGAATATATAGCGAAGTATGGCACTGGAGGCAACTGGATCTCTCTACCCCAGAAAGTTGGTATGGCGTCTTCACACATCAATTAATTCCTCTAAAAATCAAATAGATCGTCTTTCTGTTCTACTTCTCTTTCAGATTTCTCACAATAGTGTTCATTATTCCAAGACCGTAGCAGTATTGATCTTCGAGGCCACTATCGTCTCATTGAAGTTCCAGAAGCTTTGTATATCTATGCAATAATTATCCCTCTGTTTAGTTCTTATGAGCATGTCGAGAGTTATTTTTAGAGATTTAGATAATTTTAACGTCAGTATTAGATATCTATGGACACGGAATTATCACTGTTTAGGTTTCTAGGTTTTGTATGATGTCATTAGAATTCCAGTTATATCTACAGTAAGAATGCTTACATGGTTCAGGTTTTTAGATTTTCTTTACAAGATCTATGCTTGATTGGTTTGTTAAAGGGATTAATGGACATTTTGACAATCTTCATTTGTATTCTGTCAGTTGTATAGAGATCATATTAGAGTTGGCATTTGGCCCCTTCTGGATTCATTCCATTTCTGTAATAAAATAGTTTGAACCATTTATCAGACCCAGGTATTGTGTTTATAATCACCTATTATGGTAGATACAATACAGCCTGAGGTCATCAGAATGCATGGCCTTAGTGGTAGAGTCAAAGACCGGGAAAGTAAATTGAAAACTGTTATCTTTTTGTGTATTTCTGTCATTTCACCATTAAAATATGCTTTATTTTCAGCGAATTTGTGCTGAATTTTGCTCTCTGAATACAGGTTTGAAAAGATGTGGAAAGAGCTGCAGACTTAGATGGTTAAACTACTTGAGACCGAATATAAAGCACGGAGGGTTCTCAGAAGAAGAAGATAACATCATCTCTAGCCTCTATATTAGTATTGGTAGCAGGTAATCTACAATTAAAAAATAAACAGCCTTTCATTCATCTGCAAAGTGCTTCTCTAGTTATTGATTGGAACATAACACCTAACCTGAGAATTCTCGCATGCATTATTCAGGTGGTCTATCATTGCAGCCCAGTTGCCAGGGCGAACGGATAATGATATCAAAAACTACTGGAACACAAGGCTGAAGAAGAAAGTACTGCTAGGCAAACGGAAGGATCATCAAACCCGTCGACTTGCTGCAGCAAAACAAGAAAGCCACAACCTGCAAAGCTATGCTACGTCAGAGGCCATTACAAACCCAAACATCCATGGGCCACAGCAAGCTCAGCATGTGAATATCGATATGGATGCCTCTTACTCTAACTTCGGCCCTGCAATAATCTCTCAGATGTTCGAGCAAAATTATGGCTCAACAATTGTTGAATTTAATTCAAGATCAGAAGCAGCACCATCTCAGTTGGCTCCTCCACAAATCCAGCTTGATCAGGAAGTGTTGAACCATAGTTCCTGTCTCGGAGAGCTGCTCCAGAGGCCTGAAGGAATTCTGGTTGATTATCATTCAAACAACAACATGAATATGAACAGTACCAGCTCCCCTATACATGCATCCAACTGCATTAACACCTCACAGATACAACAGTCTGCTGTTCATCGTCAATATAGCACGGACGCTGCGAGCCAGATTTTCTATGAGACATCGGCCACTCCAGTACTCATGTATGGAAGTCACATGGATAATTATATAAAACTAGAACAGCCGTCTGCAGCATTAATCGAAAATGATAATTCACTGTTTTTTTCTGCATCTACATCGCCTGAGGAGGGAAACTATAAATCAGATTGGATGAATACCTTCAACGTGGAAAATAACAACATGGGAGCCTATGAATTCTCAATGGAATTGAATGATCTACTATTATACGACAGTGGCTCACAAGTACAGCAGAAAGAGCACTGCAATTATGCTTCTGGATCAATCAGCTTATATTAGCAGATTGCAAGTAGACTAGCACAGCAAAGAGAACCTGAAATTATGATTGTGGATCAATCGACATAAGTCGGAGGATATTGTAGTATCATTATTACTGAAGTTTTAACATAATCATTTTGAAGACTAATTCTATCTGGAATAATTAAGGAGTTATTTGGCTCTGCGTTACTAACAACTCCAATTGCAAAAACACTGAAGTCGCTTCTTATCCATCCCCCATCTTTCTAATTTCAGTGGAACCGATTTTCCTTTGTCACTGTATTAATGGGGGAGGGAGTATCTTTGGGATGATGAGGGGGCGTTTGGTATGCCTTATTAAAAAAAAGAAAATTCCAATTGCTTTGGTCGGAATAAGGAAATAAAAATGTTGCGTTTGTTTTGTTGTTATGGAAGAGAGTGGGAAATGGGAACAAATAATGTTGTCAAAGTGCATCGATAACTAATATTTTAATTTTATTAAAGACATTATAAAATCACAAAATAGTAAATCTTATCATGTATAATTCATTATTTCATTATTATTTAATATTTTATTTTGAATAATTCATTATAGTTAATCTATTTTAGGTTAAATAAATTTTATTGTGAATACTTGTTATCATTTAAAAAAATTTCCAAAAAATGTAAAGTTCTTCTATTTTCATTTTTGTAAAAGGTAATATTGAAATTAAAAAAAATATTTTCATTTATTATTTCGAGCTTATAATAAAATGTATTTAATTTTTTAATTATATATATTTTAAAAGAAATTTGTAATAAAATGTATTTCATTTTTTCTAATTATATATATATATTAATTAAAAGTGAGAGATTTTGATAATACTAATTTCACATTAATTCATTAAAACAATCAAAGTCACTTTATAATTTAAATATGATTTACAATATATTTTTTGGATGACAAATTTTCATATATTTTAAATTATGGTTTTTTTTCTATTTTAATTGAAATATGAGTTAATTTATTGTTTCACCATACTTTCATACTTCACCATTTCACAATCAACCTAAAATTTTAGGTTTTGCTAGAATCTAACAAAAATAGTAAAAACAAAGTGTTTTTCATAAATTTAAACAATACTACCTATTAACTACCCACACAAAAGATATAAAATTCATTAATCTAACCATGGAGGACAACTAAAGTGAAAGAGCATTGCAATTGGCTCATGTTATTAACCATGGAAGACAATGAAAGTGAAAGAGCATTGCAATTGACTCATGTTATTGTGGAAATTCTTAGACCAAGAAAGGAGGAGTTAAGAAGAAAATGTAATTTTTCAAGTTCATATGAAAGCAAGCAATTAGAGAGATTAAATGTTTGGTTAAGTATTTATGTTGAACAATTGCAAAATTATAATGAATAGATATATTATAATTTTTTTCTTTAAATTATTACATCTTACACTTATACATAGGAATTTGTAATGAAATGTATTTCATTTTTTTTTAATTATATTTTTTTTCATTAAAGCAATTAAAAAAAAAATGGATAATTTAAATATGATTTACAATGTATTTTTTGGATGATAAATTTTCATATATTTTAAATCATGGTTTCTTTTCAATTTTACTTGGATTATGGGTTAACTCATGGTTTCACCATACTTTCATACTTCACCATTTCACAATTAACCTAGAACTTTAGGTTTTGCTAGACTCTAATAAGGATAGTAAAAACAAGGTGTCTTTCATAAATTTAAATAATGCTACCTATTAACCACCCACACAAAAGATAGAAAATGCATTACTCTAAGCATGGAAGACAATGAAAGTTATTGAGGTTATATTGTATCAAAAATGTTACTAAGGTTATATGATTTGTAACTCTACAGATCTTGAAGATTAAACAAGTTATGACATTAATAAAGTTGTTTCTTATATTATTAAGAGTACACTATTGTATAAAAGGAAAATGTTATTCATACTTGTTGATCCTCAAATGTGACAAATCTTGTGCAACCTCTCTTGTATATTCTTTGCAATTCTTCCTCATACTTAGAAAATTTTCAAGGTCGTCGTGGGTCCGTAATGCATTTACCTAGCCTTGATCAAATTTCCATGACCTCCACAATGTACCATTGACTTATGTAGCCCACATCTTGCACCTATACATACAAATTTACTGAAAAAGAATGATTGATCGTGGATCTAGGGTACTTCCCTGATCATCTCCTCCATACCTATGACCCCATCGTCCCACTGCCCCACCATTATGATACTCTATATTCTCGTGATCCCACTACCCCATCATGCTCTTACCCCACCGTGCTCCTACCATGTCGTTCCGTTATCCTGATTGTTCACAGCCTCACAACAATCTATGTCTTGTCTTGTCATGTTCCCCAAAGTACATTTAATACACATGTTCTAAAAAAGACTAAGATCGGTCAAGTGTTAAAATATGTTATTAATGGTGATCTTCTCGAGACAAGTCCTCATTAATTTTAATATTAATTCACATTAGCAATCCTTGATTTAAGAGCCCTAGAGCGTATTAAGATAAATAGGTGTATTTCGATAATAATATTTTCAAAGGAGTTGTACATTAATCTGTCACCTTGATTAAGTATGACAACCCAAAGAAAGGAACAATTATGTGGAGATACTATCAACCTACTTGGACGAGAATACCAAATATTCAGTGGTAATGAGCATAGAGACTTTTCATTACCACTTCCGAAGAAGAATTCAAACAAGATTTGGAATTCAGGAATTGCATTGGTAGGCTGTGTTCCAAAAGGCTATGATTTCAAGGAGATGATTTTATGGTGCATTGACAAATTTAACAAGAATCATATAATTATTCAGTTACAAGGGGAATCACCTATTTCCTTATCCCCTTCATTTTTTAAGAGGATTCTCAGGATCCCAGAGTCGACGATGAATTTCAAAAGGGTTGAAGCGGAGGACTTATTGAACACAAAAATGGAGGATTTGAGATTCTACAAGATTGTCTCGAAGACCCAATAGTTTCTCTAGATGATCTTTCAAACATTTAGGTGAGTTCATTTAAAAATTCGTACAGAGAAATGGCGTGGTTATTCACTAAAATAACTAGACAAGAGCCTACAACTACTATTTCCAAGCTCGCTCTATATATATTGTACTTTTCAATTCATGAAAATGTAATATTCTACTCGGAAAGGATTATTTCCAGTGAGTTATCTTTTCAATTGGGAAATTTCAGAAAAAATAGAAAGTTTTATATGTCATCATTCTCGATTTTTTCCATTACATACTGTCACATCTTCAAAGTCTTGCCTTTGGCTAAGAGGGTCAATTGTAAACTTTACCCTATTCAAATGTGGTATACCGCACTATGGAAATAGAAGGCCACACACCATTTCTACAAGGTAAATAATGCATTCATTTCTTCTTTTAAAAAGCTTATTCATGGACCAGGTACATCTAGATTGTCTCTAGAAGCATTATCCTTCTTAGATAAGAGATAAATATTTAAAGCCATGGATAATTCCAGTGTTATCAAGCTCTACTTCCTCGTGATAAACCCTCATATTTGTCATATTATGTTTCTCATAAAATATTTGTTTTTGAAATATGTAAATCGTATAAATTTTGGGCTTGTTTCTTTAATGAGAAAAGGAAAAGATAGTTCATCCCCCTACCATGGAAATTTTAGGAGATAATGGTATAATGTATTACACACCTTGATGAAATATCAATTCAGTTTGATCAATTCAATCTCAAGAAATAAAGTGAAGTCAATGGTTGTATCCCTAGTCAAGTCTTTATGAAACACATGACATTTGTAGGGTACAATGTATCGGTTTCTAATACATTCATGTTTGGAAAATAAGAGGGTGACATCGAACACCCCCAAGTGTTACTTGATGCGAAAAGGCAAGAAGATATCGGAAAATTCATTGGTACAACTGATTAGCATAGATAACACGGAAGAGTTGTGAATGAGAGAATTTCATGGTCTCTTATTTTTCTCAAAAAAACGGCCTACCCAAAGGAAAGCCCCAGTCTACAATTCAAGAGAAAAGGAAGTCTTCGATGGATAATTCCGACGACGGAGGTGAATAAAACCCTCCTCCTAAGGGAAATATAGAAAATCCACACAAACTCCCAGTCACTAGCAAGAGGAAAATAGGAAAAATTAAAGAGGGAAAAATTGAGGGAATACCTGAAGAGGAAATCATCCTAGAAGACATCGAGCTCAATGTAAATATTGAATATATTTAATTTCCAGGTGAAGAACAAAGGATACAAGAAAGCAAAGAAATTGCAATAGAATTGGCCGCTCAAGAGCCAATTGTATTTGAAGAGGAATATCTGACCATGCACAGTGCCACATTTGACAAAAACACAAGAAAATTAGTTATTGAGAAAATCAATGCAAAAAGTAAGAAGATTCAAGGAAAATGGAACTCAGAACTCGGCTTTAATGGAGTTCCACCATCCAAAATTGCAGAAATTCATTCAAAGCCATAGTAGAAGACATAAAAATGTCAATCAGAGATATAGAGAATGAAAATGTCATTTTAAAGGATAGAATTAAAGAATTAGAAAATGAGTTAATGCCCCCACCATTACTCTCCAGTCCAATTTCCACCATACAACCTTTGAGAAGTCTTGAGGGAAGACCAAAATCAAGATGAAGACCAAAATGAACATCAAGTCTAATGTTTTCCATCAGAAGGTATGTTGGAAACAATATACAAAAGAAAATGTCCCTAATCCTCGAAACATGGGAATTAGCAACAAGCCTTGTTTCCTTAGGTTGAAGAATGACATATTTCAGGAAATATCTTCAAGTTGATCTTTAAAATGATGAAGAATTTTATAAAGGGCCTATTTCTGCTTTTGTTGCAAAAGTTTCAAGTTTTAGTAAGTTTCAGAGAAAAGAATGTGATTTTCCTTCGATAATCCATATAAAACAACTCAGGGCATATTGGTTAAAGAGAATATTTTTTTTAAAGAAACACTCGATGAGTGTGATGCTACAAGTGTGAAAAGAGGAGAATTATATTTCAAATTAATTGAGTTGTATTTAGTTGGGTCAACTAGAGATGTGGACGACCCACACTTAATATTTAATTCCATACTCTTGTAAAAATAAGAAGTGGAGGATAAGTTAGGCTCATTAAAGATCGCATCAACTAAAAATTTCAACAACTTAACTGGATATTCATAAACAAAGGTTGAAAGTTGGTTGGTTAGTTATGTTAAGAAAAATGAAGACATTGAGGACACCCTTCATTAACTTTCAATGGATTTCAAAGATACGGAAAATTCATTATCTGAAATTAAAGTAAGGAAAGAAATAATCGTGGCACTAATGAGAGAATACATTGAGAATTGGTTAAAGAAATCCTTAACTAAAATAACTGAATCAGATCAAGAAGAAGCAATTGTAACCAGTAAGTTGTTTCCAACAAATGAGAATATAAAAGACAAATCAACAAGTAGATAAAAAAGAAGAGATTCCATCACAATAAGTAAAGTGGTCACCTTTCATAATGTCTTATCCTTCATACTTCTCGTTCAGAAATCACCTAGTTGTGTCTTTTTATTTCTTGAGAATCCCTAACCAATATCTGATCGTTTTCCTATTCTTCTTCTTCTTCCAAGTATAGATCTATCTTTCAAATGTCCACAAGAGCCCCATCCCAGACTGTTTGTACAAACACTATCTTTTAATTTATATTTCATTGTAAAACCATAATTTTATTTTTGAACTCCCTAAATAACTATTTTGGGGTACAACTTTAATGATTTCTCAGACTTCGAATTTATGAGTATGATATTTTTGAAGTGTGCCTATCATATTCTCTTCCATATTCAAACAATACACTCTTTGAAAGTTCTCTACATTGTGGACTTATATTTTTTTGTCTTATGAATGTGACCAAATCTTATTTATATTGCGATGGATGTGAGGAATGTATTAATTTCATATGTTGGTTTCCATATTTTTGTATAATATTGTATAGATATTATATTGCAGTCTTTAAAAGATTCATGGTCCTTCTCTTAGGAACTTTTCTATGTGAATTTACTTTTTCTACTTTATATTGTATTTTCATAATTTATTTCAAGCAATAATAGAGGAGTACCACCTCTTTAAAAACACAGAGGGATTTTATCCTCATGAGATTGTTGTTGATAATTTTATCAATATAAATATCAACATTTTTGCAACCATAATAGGGAGAAAAAAAGGTTGGTTTTGTAGAACAAAACTTTAATGACTCAACCAAAACCGAATCAACCCCAATTACAAGTCAGACTCAAAAATCAAGGAAGTGTTCTACATCAATTGTATGATTTGGTGTTAACAAAAAAAAAATGAGAAGAGCTTGAAAGATCTTGGGAAACCCTTTCTCAGGAGGAAGAAAGAGAGATAGCATTAAGTAAAATAAGGTTATTGTGAATCCAAGAAAAAATGGAACCTTATAAAGGTCCACTAACAAGAAGTAAGAGAAAAAAAAATCATCTTCATGAATTTGGCTAAAGTTCCAAATCATAAATAATAAAAACCCTAATCATGGGTCATCAAGAAGAAATAAACGATATTCCTGAGAATCATGAAGAAATAAATGAAAGACAAAGAGTTAGAAGAGGAAGGGCTAGATCTAGCCTAGTTAATTTACATGGAGAACAACATACATTATGAACCCTACCTCAAGCAGTTTGACCATTCTTTTCAGGTGATGGAATCATGGATCCAAAGAGACACATGGATCAATTTCTAAGTATTTGTGATATCCATTTAATTGAACATGATGGTGTGATGGTTAGAGTATTTCTAGATACCTTTATAGGTCTAGGTTATGAATGGTACCTTTCTCTCCTGGCTCAGTCAATCAGATCATTTGATGACCTAGAAAATATGTTTATGACTATGTATGCACCCCCCATTGTATATCATACTCTACTCACTCAATTCACTCAAATCCATCTCAATAAAGGAGAAAGAATAACATATTTTAACCTACGACTCTTTAATACTATGAATCAAATCCTAG